>JAKGGE010001388.1:0-43603 GCA_023748175.1 Hoolock leuconedys | reverse complement strand
CTCTTTTCTTCTTTATTTGTCTAGCTAGTGGTCTCTTTTGTTAATCTTTCAAAAAAAACAGCTCCTGGATTCATTGATTTTTGAAGGATTTTAGGTGTGTCTCTCCTTCAGTTCTACTCTGTTCTTTGTTGTTTCTTGGAGGTGAGGAGATCCTCCTGCCCACCGCCCATTATCAGGGAGTTGAGGAGCCGCCCGGGGTCTGCCACCATCATCCGGGAGGCTCTGGAGCCTGCCCTTTGACTCCCACCCATCATCTGGAAGTGAGGAGCCCAGCCCCTGGAAGCCATCTGGGAAGTGAGAGCCCGGCCGCCTGCCTTGGGTGTGAAGAGTATTCTGTCCCGGGCTGTCCCGCGGTGGGAAGTGATGAGGTCTCTGCCGGCCACCCACAGTCTGGGAAGTGAGGTGCCTCCCCGTCTGCCACCCATTTCTCCGGGAGGTGAGGAGAGCCTCTGCCCGCCTCCCATTCTGGGCAGCGCCTCTGCCCGGGCACACACACCATCTGGGAAGGAGGAACCGGCCCGGCCACCCACTGTCTGGGAAGTGAGGAGCCTGCCTCTGCCGGCCACCCACCTTCTGGGAATTGAGGAGCCCGTCTGCCCGACCGCCCATCATCTGGGAAGTGAGGAGCCTCTGCCCGCCACACCCCTGGCCTGGGAATTGGAAGAGCGCTTCTGCCCAGTCAGCCACGCTCAAAGTGAGGAGTGCCAATGCCAGGCCACCCTAATGGCCTGGGATGTGAGGGAGAGCGGCTCACGCCACTCACCGCCTGGGAATTGAGGCGCTCTGCCCGGCCACCCATCGTCCGGGATGTGAGGAGCGCCCTGCCCGGCCAGCCATCGTCCGGGTGGTGAGGAGCGCCCGGGCCTGGATCTGGGAAGTGAGGAGCCCAGGTCCAGCCACCCCATCTGGGAAGTGCTGCGCTTTGCCCGCCGCCATGTCTGGGAAGTGAGGAGGGCCCTCCTGCCAAGCACCCGTGAGTCTGGGAAGTGAGGAGTGCCTCTGCTCTGCCAACCCACTGTCCGGGAGGCAGGTGAGGAGAGCCCTGCCCTGTCCAGCCATCCGTGGGAGTTGACATGAGCCTGCCCGGACCCTCACCCATCATCTGGTGCTGCAAGGAGCGCCTCTGCACGTGCCACCCCATCTCCTGAGGTGAGGAGGCCGCCTCTGCCCTCGCCACCCTCTGGAAGTGAGGTGCGCTTCTGCCTGGGCCACACAACCCCAGGAAGTGAGGAGGCCTCGCCTGCCACCCACTGTCTGGGAAGTGAGGAGCGCCTGTCACTTCACCCACATTCTGGGAAGTGAGGAGCCTGTCTCGACCACCCACTGCCTGGGAAGTGTGGAGCCCAACCGGCAGCCCCGGCTCTGGGAAGTGGAGGTTTACCCTGTCCGCCACTCCACCTGCCTGGGAAGTGAGAAATGCCCGCCACCCATCGTCCGGGAGGTGAGGACGCCTCTGCCCGCCAGCTACTGTCCCGGAGGTCAGAGCCTCGGGCCAGATCTAATCTTACCTCATTTGGGAAGTGAGCAGAACCTCGGCCCGCCACCCCATCTGTGAATTGAGGAGCCTCTGCCCGGCCGCCCCAGCCTGGGAAGTGAGGAGCGCCTCTGCCCGTCCAACCATCGTTCAGGAGGTGAGGAGATCCTCCTGCCCGGCCACCCATTAACCGGGAGGTGAGGATCGCCTTCCACCGCCACCCTTCATCCTGGAGGTGAGGAGAGGTTCCACCCGGACCCCAACGTCTGGGAAGTGAGGAGTGAGCTCCCCACCTGTCCAATCCATCCCTCCGGGAGGAGGAGCACCTCCTGCCCGGCCAAATTCATCGTCTGGGAAGTGAGTGGAGGGCCTCCTGCACGACCAATCCATCGTCTGGGAGGTGGAGGAGAGCCTGCCCGACCTCCCATCTCTCCGAGAAGCTAGAAGGCCCTGCCTGGCCAACCGAAAGTCTGGGAAGGAGGAGCCCACTGCTCACCCATCGCCGGGAAGTGAGGTTCGACTCTGCCCGGCCAAACCATCTGGGAATTGAGGAGCCTCTGCCCACCCTCGCCTCCCCATCTGGGAAGTGAGGAGTGCCTCTGCCCGCCACCCCATAAGGGAGTGAAGAGGGCTCTGCCCCAAAGCCGCCCAAATCTGGGAAGGAAGGAAGCTGCTTGTCTCGGCCACCCCATCTGGGAAGTGAGGGATTTCTGTCTCGGCCACTGCCTGGAAGTGAGTAGCCTCCCCGCCCGCCACCATCAAGGGAAGGAGAGTGCCTCTGCCCGCCACACATGGACTGGGAGGTAAGAGCGCCTGCCCCAGCCAGCCATCAGTCCGGGAGGTGAGCCTGCCTGACTCCACCCATCATCTGGGAAGCAGGCACCTGCCCGCCACCCATCGCCCTGGAGGCAGAGGATCGCCTGTCTGCCACCCCCTTCTGGGAAGTGAGGCGCGCTCTCTGTCTGCCACACACAACCCCTAGGGAAGGAGGGCGCCACCAGCTCCTGCCACCCACCGTCTGGGAAGTGAGGAGTCACAACCCAACTCTGGAAGTGAGGGACTGGCCCTGGCCACCCAATCGTCCGTGGCTGAGAAGCCTGGGTCGGGGCCACCCACCTCTGGGAAGTGAGGTGAGCGCCCCGTCTCACCAATCCATCTGCCCGGGAGTGCTGAGGAGGCCCCCACCTGAGACCCACCGTTTGGGGGAAGTGAGGAGCCTGCCCGTCCACTGCCAGTCGCCCGGGGAAGTGAGGAGGCCCCGTCTGGCCAATAATGTAACTGGGATGTGAGGAGGAATTCCTGCCTGGCCAACCCAACTGCCCTCGAAATGAGGAGCCGCGATCTCGTCCGCCACCCCATCTGGGAAGTGAGTGGGCTGCCTGTCTGCCAGCCTGCCTGGGAAGTTAGGGAGCCTCTGTCTGCCACCCCTGCCTGAAGTGAGGAGGGCCTCTGCCCGCCACCCCAACATCTGGGAAGGAAGAGCCGCCTCTGCCCGCCACCCCATATGTGGGATCTGAGTGGATGCCTCGTCCGTCACTGCCTGGAAGCTGAGGGACGCCTGCCCGCCACCCCATCTGGGAGCAGAGGGATGCCTGCCAGGCCACCCCATCTCTTGAAGTGAGGAGGGCCTCTGCCCGGCCACCCAACCGTCTGGGAAGTGAGGGAGCCCCTCTGCCTGGCCACCCACTCCCTCTGGGAGGTTAGGAGCTCCTCTGCCCCACCTCACCCACCCCTGCCTGGGAGGTGAGGAGCCGTCCGGCCACCCCATCTGTCTGGGAAGTGAGGAGGGTCTCTGCACGCCACCCACTGTCCGGGAGGTGAGGAGATCCTCTGCCCGGCCTCCCATCATCCTGGGAGTTGAGGGAGCTGCGTCTGCCCAGCCACCCATCATCCGGGAGGTGAGGAGCCTGCCTGATCTAACCCATCAGTCTGGAAGGAGGGAGCTGCCCAGCCCCGCAAAAGCCATCTGGGAAGTGAGGAGCGCCTCTTTCCGGCCGCCCCATCTTGGGTGTGAAGAGAGCCTCTGTCTGGCTGCCCCGTGTGGGAAGTGAGGAGCCTCCTGCCGCCACCCACAGTCTGGGAAGTGAGGTGCGCCTCCTGCCCGCCACCCATTGTCCTGAGGTGAGGAGAGCCTCTGTCTGCCTCCCATTCCTGGGAAGTGAAGAGCTCTGCCCGGCCACACCTGGGAAGGAGGAACGCCTCTGCCGGCCACCAACTTGGGATGAGGAGCGCTGTGTGGCCATCCCATCACTGAAGTGAGGGAGGGCCTGCCCTGCCACCCCACCCTCTGGGAATTGAGAAGCGCCTATGCCTGACCACCCATCGTCTGGGAAGTGAGGAGCCTCCACCCGCCAAATCTCCTCACCCAAATTGAAGAGTGCCTTGCCCAGCCGCCACTGGGAAGTGAGGAGGCTCTGCCGTACAACACCAAATCTCTACCGCCTGGGAAGTGAGGAGAACAGCCTGCTGGCCACCACTGCCTGGGAAGGGAGAGGTGTGCTCCTCCGCTTCCCACCCATCAAGCCCAGGGAGGTGAGGAGCTCTCTGTCTCGGCCACAGCCACAATGTCCTGGGAGTGGGGTGGTGCCTCGGCCTGATCTGGGAAGTGAGGAGGGCCTATGCCCGGCCACCCAATCTGGGAAGTGCGGTGGGCTTTTGCCCGGCCGCCATGTCTGGGACGTGAGGAAGGCCTCTGCCCGGCCACCCATAGTCTGGGAAGTGAGGAGTGCCTCTGCTGGGCCACCCATCATCCGGGAGGTGAGGAGAGCCTCTGGCCCCATTCAGCCACCGTCTCAAGGATGAGCCTGCCTGACCTCACCCATCATCATCTGGCATGTAAGGAGCTCTCTGCACCTGCCACCCTCAGTCTGGGAGGTGAGAGCCTGTCCGCCACCCCTTCTCTGGGAAGTGAGGTAAGGCTTCTGCCCTGCCACACAACCTCTAGGAAGTGAGGAGTGCCTCGCCTCGGCCACCCACTGTCTGGGAAGTGAGGAGCGCCTCTGTCAGCCCACCCGCACTCCTCTGGGAAGTGAGGAGCCTGCCCCACCACCCATTGTCTGGAAAGTGGGAGCTCTGTCTGCAGCCCTGCAGGTGGGAAGTGAGGAGCCGCTCTGTCTGCCACTCACCGCCTGGGAAGCAGTAGGGCTCTGCCCCGCCACCCATCGTCCGGGAGGTGGAGGGAGATCCTCTGCCCGCCACCATCAACTGGAGTTGAGAGCTGCCTACCCGCCACCCATCATAGTAGGGTGAGGAGCCTGCCTGACGCACCCATCATCTGGGAAGCAGGTTTGTGCCCGGGCAGTGCCATCTGGGATGCAGGAGCGCCTATGTCCTGGGCCGCCTGCCTTGGGCAGGTGTGAAGAGAGCCCTGTCCGCTGCCCCGCTCAGGAAGTGAGAGCCTGCCGGCCACCCACAGTCTGGGAAGTGAGGTGGCTTCTCTCGTCTCGGACACCCATCGTCCGAGGTGAGGAGAGCTCTCTCAGGCCTCCCATTCTTAAATATAAGAGCGCTTCTGCCCGCCACACACACCGCCTAGAAGTGGGGAGGAACGCCTCTGCCCGGCTACCCACAGTCTGGGAAGTGAGGAGCGCCTCTGACCGTCCAAATCCATCGTCCAGGAGGTGAGGAGATCCCGTCCGCCACCCATTGTCTCTGGAGGTGAGGATAGGCTCCGCCCGGACCTCCCATCTCTGGGAAGTGGAGGAGCCGCCTGCTCGGCCACCCACCCTCTGGGACGGAGGGAGCGATCTGCCTGCACCCACCGCCTGGGAGTGGTGAGAGGAGGCCCCTCGTCCGGCCACCCATTGTCTGGGAAGTGAGGAGGGCCCTGCACGCCACCATTGTCCCGGAGTAAGAGGAGAGTTTCCGCCACCCATCATCCGGGAGGTGAGTGGAGCTGGCCTGTCCGCCTTTCTCACCCATCATCCCGGAGGAGAGGGAGCCTCCGCCTGGACTAATTCATCATCTGGGAAGTGAGGAGCCTGTGCCCAGCAAAGCCCTCTGGAAGTGAGAGGAGCGCCTCTGCCCGCCAACCACTCCGTCTCCGGAGCAAGGAGAGCCTCCGTCCGCCACCCAACGTCCTGGAGGTGAGGGAGCCGCCTGCCCGGACCTCCCATCTTTTACGAAGTGAGGAGCGCCTCTGCTAGGACACCCCATCTGGGAAGGACGGAGCGCCTCTGCCCCGACTGCCCCTTCTGGGGCCTTTTGAAGAGAACTTGTCTCACATCCTCTGGAGAAGTGAGGAACGCCCCACCGGCCACCCACAGTCTGGGATGTGAGGAGGCCTCTGCCCGGCCAACTCTGGGAAGTGAGGAGCTTTCCTGTCTCTGCCACACAGTGTCTGGGAGGTGAGGGAGCACTGCCCTGCCACCCACTCTGGGAAGTGAGGATCACCTCTGCCGGCCACCCACCTGTGGGAAGTGAGGAGTGCCTCTGCCCGACCACCCATCGTCTGGAAAGTGAGGAGGGCCTCTGCCCGGACACCCATTGTCTGGGAAGTGAGGAGCCCATTCTGCCCGCCACACACCCTCCTGGGAAGGAGGAGGGCCCTCCTGCCCCATTCCCCCCCCCCAACATCCGGGAAGTGAGGAGCCTGCACGGCCAACTCCATCCAGAAGGAGGCCGCCCCGTCCGGAAAAGTCCCTGTCCGGGAAGTGAGGAGCCCCTGTCTCGGCCAACCCGGCCTGGGAAGTGAGGAGCCTGCCAGGCCACCCCATCTTGAAGTGAGGAGGGCCCCTCCTGGCCAGGCCACCAACCCCTCTGGGAAGGAGGAGTCACCTCCTGCCCCACCACCCATCAAGGTCTCGGGAAGTGAGGCGCCCATGCCCGGCCACCCCATCTGGGAATTGAGGAGTTTGCCCTTGCCCAGCCTCCCTCCTCCCTGGCTCCAGGCTTTGAGGAGCGCCTGCCCGGCCACCCCATATATGGAGTGAAGAGGGCTCCCTGTCCGGCCACCCAACGTCTGGGAAGTGAGGAGCCACCTGTCACACCCCACAGTCTCCGAAGCGCAGCAGGCTTCTGTCCGGGCCCCATCGGCCCGGGAGAAGAGGTGAGGAGCCTGTCTCACCAACCATCTGTCCGGGAGGTGAGAGGAGCCCCTCCGTCTCGGGCCACCCAACATCTGGGAAGTGAGGAGTCGCCAGCCACCCCATCTGTGAAGTGAGTGGCATCTCTGCCCGTCCGCCTCGTCTGGGAAGTGAGAGCCGCCCGCCACCCCATAGAAGTGAGGAGCCTCATGCCAGGCCACCCCCCATCTTGAAGTGAGTAGAGCCTCCTGTCTGCCACCCAATCTTCTGGGAAGTGAGGAGCCCTCTGTCTCACCCTCACACCCACTGCCTGGGAAGTGGGGAGGGGATCAGCCTCTGCCCAGCCAACCCGCCTGGGAGAAGGTGGAGCCGCCTTGCCAGGCCATCCCATCTTGAAGTGAGGATCTGCTCTCTGTCTCGGCCACCCATAGTTCCTGGGAAGTGAGGGAGCCGCCTGTCCGGACCACCCACCTCCGGGAGGAGGAGGTCCGCCACCCATCTCCAGGAAGTGAGGAGCCTTGCTCCCAGCCCAGTCTCATGAAGTGGAAGAGCCTCGCCTGGACCTCCTCTGGGGCGTGAAGAGAGCCCTGTCCCTCCCCGTCCGGGGAAGGAGGAGGGCCCCACGGGCCACCCACAGTCTGGGGAGGAGGCCTCCCGTCCGGCGCCCATCTGTCCGGGGAGGTGAGGGAGTTCTGCCCGCCACCCCATCCCGGGATGTGAGGAGCTGCCTGTCCGTCACCTCACTCAAGGAAGTGAGTAGCCTCTGTCTCGGGCCAAATGTTGTCTGGGAAGTGAGGAGTACCCCTCTGCCCGGCTACACATGGTCCGGGAGGTGAGGATGCCTGTCCGCCAGGCACTGTCCGGAAGTGATGAGCCTCACCTGATCCACCCACTCCATCTGGGAGGGAGGAGCACCCCTGCCCGGCATCACCCAGGAAGTGAAGAGCCTCTGCCCAGCCTGCCTGGTACTGACTCCAGCGCCCTGTCCGGCCACACCCCTGTCTGGGAGTGGGAGGAGCTCCTCTGCCTGGTCAGCCTTCTGGAAGTGAGACGCTCTGCCCCGACCCACCCGGCCTGGGAAGTGAGGAGCCGCCTCCACCCGTCAGCTAGTCTGGAATTCGAGCCGCCTCTGTCTGCCAGCCATCCCTCTGGGAATTGAGGGAGCTTTCTCTGCCCAGCCAAATCTGCCTGTGAATTGAGGAGAGCCTCTGTCCGTACTCCCCATCTGGGAAGTGAGGAGCCTCTGCCCTGCCACATATCATCAGGGAATTGAGGGAGGAACCTCTGCCCGCCACCCATCCTGAGGTGAGGAACCTCGCCCGCCACCCATCATCCTGGAAGGTGAGGAGCCTCTCCTGCCCCGGCCACCCATCATCCGGAGGTGGAGAGCCTTGCCCGACAACCCATCTTCTGGAGCAAGTGATGAGCCTGCCTGACGACCCATCATCTGAGGGAGGCACCTCTGCCCGGCATCAAACTGTGGGAAGTGAAGAGCGCCTGCCCTGCCGCCTGGCCTGGGTATTGGATCTAGCCTGCCCGCCAACCGCCTGGGAGGTGGGGTGAGCCCTGCCCGTCAGCCTTCTGGGAAGTGAGAGCCGCCTCTGCCCTGACCTAATCTGCCTGGGAAGTGAGAGCCCACCCGCCGCCATGGTCTGGAATTGTGGGAGTTTCTGCCCGCCAGCCATCCTGGGAATTGAGGAGCGCTCCTGTCCGGCCAACCCGGGCTTTCCAGAATTGATGGAGAGCCCCGTCTCGCCCATCTGGGAAGTGAGGAGCCTCTGCCCTGCCACACATCATCAGGGCCCTGAGAGAACCTCCTGCCCGCCAAATTCATCCTCCTGAGGTGAGGAACCCCTCGGTCCGGCCACCCACTCCATCCCAGCTGGGGTGAGGGAGGCTGCCCCTGCCCGGCCACCCACTCATCCCTGAGGAGGAGCCTTGTCTTATCAAACCCATCTTCACAAGTGATGAGCCTGCCTGACGACCCATCATCTGAGGGAGGCACCTCTGCCCGGCATCAAACTGTGGGAAGTGAAGAGCGCCTGCCCTGCCGCCTGGCCTGGGTATTGGATCTAGCCTGCCCGCCAACCGCCTGGGAGGTGGGGTGAGCCCTGCCCGTCAGCCTTCTGGGAAGTGAGAGCCGCCTCTGCCCGGATCTAATCTGTCTGGGAAGTGAGGAGCCGCCTCCAATCTCGGCCGCTTAGTCTGGGAATCAGGGAGCCTCCCGTCTCGCCAGCCATCCCTCTGGGAATTGAGGAGCCCTGTCTGCCAACCTGGCTCACAGAATCTCATTGAGGAGAGCCTCCTGCCCGCCTCCCATCTGGGAAGTGAGGGAGCTCTGTCCGCCACATATCATCAGGGAACTGAGGAGAACCCCGTCTGCCACCCATCCGGGAGGTGAGGAACCTCCTGCCCGCCACCCATCATCCGGAAGGTGAGGAGCCTGTCTGCCACCCATCATCCGGGAGGTGAGGAGCGCCTTTGCCTGACGACCCATCTTCTGGCAAGTGATGAGCGCCTGTGCCCGGCCACCACGTGTGGGAAGTGAGTAGCCTCCGTCCGCCAACCATCCCGGAGCTGAGGGAGAGCCCCGTCTCGCCACCCATCGTCTGGAGGTGAGGAGAGCCTCCTGTCCGACCACATCCTCTCCACCCATGAGGAGCCTCCGTCCGACACCCATCCGGGGAAGTGATGGAGCCTCCCTGCCTCGGGTCACCCATCCGGGAAGCTTAGGAGACCTGCCCGTCACCTGCCTGGGATGTGAAGAGAGCCCCTGTCCGGGTCAGCCTCCATCTGGGAAGGAGGAGCGCCCTGCCGGCCACCCATAGTCTGGGAAGTGAGGTGCCCTCCTGCCCAGCCACCCGTCCGGGATGTGAGGAGCCTGTCTCGGCCACCCCTCTGGGGAAGGAGGTGCTTCCTGTCCTTCGCCACACAAATCCCAGGGAAAGTGAGGAGCGCCTGGCACCCACACCCACTGTCTGGGAAGTGAGATTTCCTGTCGGGCCACACCCACACCTGGGAAGTGAGGAGCCTCCTGCCCTCGGACCACCCATCGCCTGGGAAGTGAGGAGAGGCCCCCCCACACCTGACAATCTTACCTGGGGGGAAGTGAAGAGCATCCCCACCTGTCCACGCCTGTCCGATAAGTGAGGAGTGCCCCTGCCCAGCCACACAAAAATGCAAATCTGGGAAGGAGGACGTCCGCGCCGGGCCACCCAACCGCCTGGGAATTGAGAGAAGCCTGCCCCGGCCACCCCATCTGCGCGGATCACGTGCCCTCCTGTCCGGTCAGCCTGCTGGGAATTACATGGAAAGCGCCTGCCCCGGCCACACCCCTGCCTGGGAAGTGCGAGGAGCGCCCCACCAGGCCAATCCATCTCTGAAGTGAGAGGGAGGCCTCCGTCCTGGGTCTGGGAAGGGGCGAGGAGCCTGGGTCTTACCTCAACCACTGCCTGGGAAGAGGGAGCCTGCCCCGGCCACCCAATCTGGGAATTGAGGGAGGCGCTTTGCCCAGACGCCCCGCCTGGGAGTGAGAGGAGTGCCCTGTCCGGCCACCCTATATATGGGAGTGAAGAGGGCTCCCTGCCGGCCACCCAACCTCTGGGAAGGTCAGCCCAAAGCAGCCCCATCTGGGAAGTGGGAGCGCTTCTGCCCGCCACTGCCATCATCTGGGAAGAGTAGGGCCACCGCCCCTCCCACCAATCATCCGGGAGGGTGGATGCCTGTCCGCTCAGCCATTGTTTGGGAGGTCAGGAGCCTGCCCGACCCACTCCATCATTTGGGAGGAGTGTTAGACCGTCCGCCAATCCCATCCGTGAACTGAGGGACGCCCGTCCTGCCGCCCCTGTCTGTGAAGTGAGGAGGGCTCCTGCCCGTCCAACCATTGCCAGAATTGAGGGAGATCCTCCTGCCTGGCCACCCATTGTCCCGGAGGTGTGAGCCGTCGTCCTGCCACCCATCATCCGGGAGGTGAGGAGAGCCTCTGTCTCACATCCCACTGCCTGGGAGGTGAGGGAGTTGCCCCTGCCTGATGACCCAATATCTGGGAAGGAGAGGAGCAGCTCTGCCCGCCACCCCATCTGGAGTCACGCCAGCCTCTGCCCAGCCCTCACCAAGCGTAAGTGTGAGGAGCTCTGCCCAAGTAGCCACCCCCCCATGGGAAGTGAGGAGGCCTGCCACACCCATCTTGGAAAAGAGCCCCCTGCCCGCCACCCACCGCTCAAACCGAGGAGCCTGCCTGACCACCCATCAAGTGAGAGGGAGCCTGTCCGCAGCCATACTCCATCTGGGGAGAATTGAAAGCCTTGCCCAGCCTCCGCTCAAAGTGAGAAGGCGCCTCCGCCAACCTATATATGTGTGTGAGTGAAGGACTCGTCTGCCACCCAAAGTCTGGGAAGGGGAGCCTTTCCCCGCAGCCCGCCTGGGAAGTGAGGAGCGCTCCCCACCAGGCCACCCCATCTGGAAGTGAGGAGGGCCTCCCGTCTGGTCACCCACCATCCGGGAAGTGGAGGGAGCCTCCGTCTTACCCTCAATCTGCCCGGGGAAGAGAGGATGCCTCCTGTCCGCCAACCCAATCTGGGAATCTGAGGGAGGCATGCCTGCCCAGACGCCCCTGTCTGGGAAGTGAGGAGTGCCTCCTGCCCGGCCACCCCATATATAAGGAGTGAAGAGGGCCCTGCCTGGCCACCCAACCTGGAAGTGGAGCCCAGCCCAGCAGCCCCATCCGGGAAGTGAGGGACGCCTGTCCGCCACTCATCCTCTGGGAAGTGAGTAGGGCCACCGCCCTCCCACCAATCATCCCGAGGCGTGATTTCCCGTCTCGCCACATTGTTTGGGAGGTCAGGGAGCCGCCTGGACGCACCCATCATTTGGGAAGTGACAGCACCTCGCCCGCCACCCCATCTGTAGAACTGAGGAGCCGCCTCCTGTCCGCCTGCCTGGGAAGTGAGGGCCTCTGCCCGTCCAACCATTGCCCAGGGTCTGAGGAGATCCCCCGTCTGGCCACCCAGCATTGTCCGGGGAGGTGAGGAGCCTCCGTCCGCCACCCATCATCCGGGAGGTGAGGAGATTTCCTGTCCCACATCCCATCGTCCGGGGAGGTGAGAGGAGCGCCCCTGCCCGGATGACCCACTATCCGGGGAAGGAGGAGCAGCCCGTCCGCCACCCCATCTGGGAGGTCACTCACGCCTCCGTCCACAGCCCTCGGTCCGCTGGCTGAGGAGCCTTTCCTGCTCCAGCCACCCCTGGAAGAGGAGGCTCTGCCAGGCCACCCCATCTTGGAAGTGAGCAGAGCCTCTGCCCGCCACCCACCGCCTGGGAACTGAGGAGCCGCCTCTGTCTGACCACCCATCGTCTGGGAAGTGAGGAGCCTTGGTCCGCCATCCCATCTGGGAATTGAAAAGCCTCCCTTGCCCAGCCTGGCCTGGGAAGTGAGAAGTGCCTCCTGCCCGGCCAACCTATATATGTGGAGTGGCACACCTGTCTGCCACCCAAAGTCTGGGAAGTTAGGGAGGCCTTCTCCCGGCAGCCCCGCCTGCTGGGAAGTAAGAGCTTGCCCAACCACCCATCGTCTGGGAGGTGAGGAGAGACTCTGCCCGACCACCCATCGCCTGGGAAGTGAGATGGGCTCCCCTGCACGGCCACCCATCATCCTGAGGTGAGGAGAGCCCTGCCCGCCACCCATCATCCGGGAGGTGAGGAGAGCCCTGCCCGCCACCCATCATCCGGGAGGTGAGGAGCCCATCTGCCCTGCCACCCATCCTCCGGGAGGTGAGTAGAGCCTGTCTGACCCTCCCATCGTCTGGGAAGTGAGGAGCGCCTCTGCCCGGCCACCCACTGTCTGGGAAGTGAGGAGGCTCTTCCTATCAACCCCATATATGGGAGTGAAGAGGGCCCCTGCCCGCCACCCATCATCTGGGAGGTGAGGAGCCTGCCCGGCAGCCCCGCCTGGGAAGTGGGGAGCGCCTGCCCGCCACCCATCGCCTGGGAAGTGAGGAGCCTCTGCCCGCCACCCAACATCTGGGAAGTGATGAGCGCCTCTGCCCTGCCACCCATCATCTGGGAGGTGAGGAGAGCCTCTGCCCGACCTCCCATCGTCTGGGAAGTGAGGAGAACCTCTGACTGGCCACCCAACCTCTGGGAGGTGAGGAGCTCCTCTGCACGACCGCCCACCGTCTGGGAGGTGAGCAGGGCCTCAGCCAGGCCACCCATCGTCTGGAAGTGAGGAGGGCCTCTGCACGGCCACCCATTGTCCGGGAGGTGAGGAGAGCCCTGCCCGCCACCCATCATCCTGAGGTGAGGAGCCTGCCCGCCACCCATCATCTGGGATGTGAGGAGCACGTTTCCCTGACGACCCATCATCTGGGAAGTGAGGGAGCCCAGCCTGCTAGAAGCCATCTGGGAAGTGAGGAGCCTCTGCCCGCCACCCAACATCTGGGAAGTGAGGAGCGCCTCTGCCCAGCCAAACATCGTCCGGGAGGGAAGGAGAGCTTCTGCCCGGCCGCCTGGCCTGGGAAGTGAGGAGCCTCTGCCCGCCAACCATCGTCCGGGAGGGAAGGGAGAGCTTCCGTCTCGGCAACCCATCATCCGGGAGGTGAGGAGCGCCTCTGCCCGACCTCCCATCTGCCTGGGAAGTTAGGAGCGCCTCTGCCCGCCACCCATCATCTGGGAAGTGAGGAGCCGCCTGCCCGGGCAAGGCCACATCTGGGAACGGAGGAGGCTCGTCTGACCAAACCTTCTGGGTGTGAAGAGAACCTCTGTCCCGCCACCCTTCTGGGAAGTGAGGAGCCTCTGCTCGGCCACCCACAGTCTGGGAAGTGAGGAGCGCCTCTGCCCTGCCACCCATCATCTGGGAGGTGAGGAGAGCTCTGCCCGCCACCCATCGTCTGGGAAGTGAGGAGCGATTCTGCCTGGACACCCATCATTTGGGAAGTGAGGAGGGCCCCTGCCCTGCCACCCATCATCTGGGAAGTGAGGAGCACCTGGTCTCGGTCTCCCATTGTCTGGGAAGTGAGGACCGCTCTTGCCCAGCCGCCACGTCTGGGAAGTGAGGAGTGCATCTGCCCAGCCACCCAATATATGGGAGTAAAGAGGGCCTCTGCCCTGCCACCCAACTTCTGGGAAGTGAGGTTGGCGCCTGCCCAGTCAGCCTGGCCTGGGGAAGTGAGGGAGCTGCCTGTCTCGCCACCACTGCCTGGGAAGTGAGTAGTGCCTCTGCCTGCCACCCATCGTCCTGGGGAGGTGAGGAGAGCTCTGCCCGCCACCCATCGTCCGGGAGGTGAGGAGCCTGCCTGACTCCACCTTATCATTTGGGAAGTGAGCAGCACCTCGGCCCTGCCACCCCATCTGTGAACTGAGGAGCGCCTCTGCCCGGCCGCCCCGTCTGGGAAGTGAGGAGCGCCTCTGCCCGGCCAACCATCATCCAGGAGGTGAGGAGATTCTCTGCCAGACCTTCCATCGTCTGGGAACTGAGGAGTGATTCTGCCCGGCCACACAAACTCTGGGAAGTGAGGAGGGCCTCTGCCAGGCCACCCACTGTGTGGGAAGTGAGGAGCGCCTCTGCCCGCCACCCCATCTGGGAAGTGAGGAGCCTCTGCCCGCCACCCCATATATGGGAGTGAAGAGCCTGCCCGCCACCCATCGTCCGGGAGGTGAGGAGCCTCTGCCCGACCCTCCCATCCCTCTGGGAAGTGAGGAGCGCCTCTGCCCGGCCGCCTCATCTGGGAAGTGAGTAGCGCCTCTGCCTGACCACCCATCATCTGTGAAGTGAGGAGCCGCCTCTGCCCAGCCACCCCTGCCTGGGAAGTGAGGAGCCTCCTGCCCGCCACACATCATCTGGGAAGTGAGGAGCCTGCCTGACCATGCACTGCCTGGGAAGTGAGGAGTGCCTCTGCCCGGCCACCCCATCTGGGAATTGAGGAGCCTGCCCGCCACCCCTGCCTGGGAGGTGAGGAGCGCCTCTGCCTGACCACACATCATCTGGGAAGTGAGGAGCACCCTGCCCGCCACCCCATCTGGGAAGTGAGGAGCCCCTCTGCCCGCCACCCAACGCCTGGGAATTGAGGGAGCACCCTGCCCCTGCCACCCATCCTCCCTCCCCGAGGTGAGGAGATCCTCTGCCCTCCCACCCATCGTCCGGGCGGTGAGGAGATCCTCTGCCCGCCACTCATCATCCGGGAGGTGAGGAGATCCTCTGCCCGCCACCCATCGCCTGGGAAGTGAGGAGCCTGCCCAGCCACCCCATCTGGGAAGTGAGGAGTGCCTCTGCCCGCCACCCCATCTGGGAAGTGAGGAGCCCCTCTGCCCGCCACCCATCATCTGGGAAGTGAGGAGTGCCTCTGCCCGCCACCCAACGCCTGGGAAGTGAGGAGTGCCTCTGCCCGCCACCCATCGCCTGGGAAGTGAGGAGCCTGCCAGGCCACCCATCATCCGGGAGTTGAGGACCGCCTCTGCCCGACCTCCCATTTTCTACGACGTGAGGAGCGCCCCTGCCCAGACACCCCATCTCGTCTGGGAAGTGAGGAGCCTGCCCGCCACCCCATCTGGGAAGTGAGGAGCCTGCCCGCCACCCATCGCCTGGGAAGTGAGGAGCCCCTCTGCCCGCCACCCATCGCCTGGGAAGTGAGGAGCCCCCTCTGCCAGGCCACCCCATCTTTGAAGTGAGGAGGGCCTCTGCCAGGCCACCCACCATATGGGAAGTGAGGAGCGCCTCTGCCTGACCACCCATATCGCCTGGGAGGTGAGGAGATCCTCTGCCCGCCACCCATCATCTGGGAAGTGAGGAGCCCCTCTGCCCGGCCACCCATCGTCTGGGAGGTGAGGAGCCTGCCCGCCACCCATCGCCCCATCGTCCGGGAGGTGAGAGCCTTCCGTCTGAGCACCCATCGCCTGGGAAGTGAGAGCCACTCTGCCCGGAACACCATCTGAACAGTGGGAGCCTTGCCCAGCCACCCGTCTGGGAAGCAGGGAGTACTCTCTGCCCGCCACCCATACATGGGAGTGAGAGACCTCCCGTCCGCCACCCAACCTGGGAAGGAGGGAGCCTGTCTCGGCCACAACATCCGGGAAGTGAGGGGAGGGTTCCCCTGCCGGGCCAGTCAATCGTCCGGGAAGTGAGGAGTCCTCACACCCACCCGTCTGGGAAGTGAGGAGGGACACTGCACGGCCACCCATCATCTCGTAGGTGAGGAGAGCCTCGGACCGACCTCCCATTGTCTGGGAAGGAGGGATCAGCCTTGCCCAGTCACACGCTCAGAAGTGAGGAGGACCGTCTGGCCATCCAACATATGGAGCAAGAGGGCCCCTGCCCTGCCCCCAACATCTGGGAAGGAGGTGCGCCTGCCCAGCCCGCCTGGGAAGTGAGGAGCCTGGCCGTACCTCCTTACCCGCGCCTGGGAAGTGAGTGGAGTACCTCTGCCCGCCACCCTATATATATGGAGTGAAGAGTACCCCTGCCCCGCCACCCAACGCTGGGGAGAGGGAGCCTGCCCGCCACAACATCTGGGAAGTGAGGAGGGCTCGGCCAGCCACCTGCCTGGGAAGTGAGGAGCCGCCCGCCACCCATCACTGCCTGGGAAGTGAGGAGGGACACTGACCGCCACCCACTATCTCGTGAGGGTGAGGAGAGCTCGACCACCTCCCATTGTCTGGGAAGTGAGGGACTCCGCTTTACCAGCCGCCATCGCCTGGGTGCTGAGGAGTGCATCTGCCCAGCCACCAATATATGGGAGTAAAGAGGGCTCCTCTTGCCCTGCCCCCAACATCTGGGAAGTGAGGCGCCTGCCCAGTCAGCCTCGCCTGGGAGGGAGCCGCCTCTGCCCGCCACTCATCGCCTGGGAAGTGAGGCAGTGCCCCTGCCTGCTCCACCATCGCACCGGCCCACCGAGGTGAGGGAGCACTGTCTCGCCAGCCATCGTCCGGGAGGGAAGGAGCGCCTCGGCCTGACGACCCATCATTTGGGAAGTGCCCAGCACCTCGGCCCTGCCACACCATCTGTGAACTGAGGAGCCTGTCCGCCGCCTGCCTGGGAAGTGAGGACAGCCTGCCCGCCAACCATCATCCAGGAGGTGAGATTCTCTGCCAGGCCACCCACCATATGGGAAGTGAGGAGCGCCTCTGCCTGACCACCCATCATCTGGGAAGGAGGAGGAGCGCCTCTGCCTCACACACAATCTGGGAATTGAGGCACGCCCTGCCTGGGCCATCCCCGCCTGTGGGGAAGTGAGAGTTCCTCTGGACCTGCCACCCAATTTATGGGAGTGGAAGAGGGCCTCTGCCCATCGTCCAGGAGATGAGGTGAGCCTCCTGCCCGGCAAGCTACCCGTCCGGGGAGGTGAGGACTGCTGGCCCCTGACTACCCATCATCTGGGAAGTGAGGAGAACCCTGGCCAATCTCCATCTGTGAAGTGAGGAGGCCCCGCCGCCTGGTCACCGGGTGCTGGAGAGCCTGCCCGACCAACCATCGGCCCCGAGGTGAGGAGATCCTCTGTCCGCCACTCATCATCCGGGAGGTGAGGGAGCACCCCTGCCCGGCCACCCATCGTTCGGGAGGTGAGGAGAGCCTTCGCCGGACTTCCATCGCCTGGGAAGCAGGAGCCCCTGCCTGGCTGCCACACACCAAGTTCAAGTGGCGTGAGGAGCCTGTCTCGGACCCTCCCACGACCTGGGAGGTGAGGGAGCCTCGGCCCAGCCACCCGCCTGGGACGTGAGGAGGGCCTCCTGCACAGCCACCCATCGTCCGGGTGGGAGGTGAGCCTCTGCCCGCCACCCACTGTCCGGGGAGGTGAGGAGCCTACCTGAGCACCCACTGCCTGGGAAGTGAGAGCCACCGCCCCGGAAACACCATCTGGGAATTGAGGAGGCCTCCTGCCCCAGCCACCCTGGCCTGGAAGTGAGGAGTACCCCTGCCTGCCACCTGCTATATGGGAGTGAAGAGATCCTGCCCGGCCACCCAACGCCTGGGAGGTGAGGAGCCCACCGCCAAGTCTACTCCAGGTGGGGAACTGAGGAGGCCTCACCGGGCCAGCCACTGTCTGGGAAGTGAGGAGAGCCTCTCTCGCCCAGCCACCCACCGCCTGGGAAGTGAGGAGGGACTCTGCACTGCCACCCATCATCCCAGGTAGTGAGAGCCTGCCCGACCTCCCATCGTCACAGCCCAGGTTTACCTGGCCACCCACAGTCTGGGAGCGAGCAGCCCCTGCACTCCACCCACCTTCTGGGAAGTGAGGAGTGCCTCTGTCCCGGCCACCCACCGCCTGGAAGTGAGGAGCTTACTCTGCCTGACCACCCACCGCCTGGGATGTGGGTGAGCCGGGCCTGGGCCACGATCGCCTGGGAAGTGAGGGAGCCTGGTGCCCGGGCATCCCGATCGGGATCTGAGGCTCTTGCTTCCAGCCACCTGCCTGGGAAAATGAGGAGTGCCTCTGCCCGGCCAACCTATATATGGGAATGAAGAGGGCCTCTCCCTGGCCACCCAATGTATGGGAAGTGAGGAGCGCCTCTTCCCGGCCGCCCCGTCTGGGAAGTGAGGAGCACCTCTGCCTGGACACCCACTGTCTCGGAAGTGAGGAGGGCCTCTGCACCGCCACCCATCGGCCCCGAGGTGAGGAGAGCTCTGACCCGCCACCCATCGCCCCGTGAGCTGAGTGGGAGTCTGCCTGAATTCCTGCCACCCATCTTCCTGGAGGCGGGAGACGCCTCCACTGACCCAACCATCTGGGAAGTGAGGAGCCCATGCCTCGTCATCTGGTCTGGGAAGTGTGGAGTCAGCTTTCCTGTCCGGGGTCAGCCTGGGAAGTGGATGAGCCCACCTGTCCTGTCCACCTTCTGCCTGGGAAGTGTGGAGTGTCTCCGTCTCGGCCACATCAAAAAATCCAAGCTGAGGAGAGCCTCCTGTCCTGGCCACCCAACCTGGGGAAGTGAGGAGCCTCACCATTCAACCCCATCTGATAGCTGAGTGGCCCCCTGCCTCGGGCCTTGTCTGGGAAGTGAGGAGCGCTCCCTGCCGCCACCGTCTGGGAAGGAGGAGAGCCTGCCAGGCCAAACCATCTTGAGCGAGGAGGGCCCCGGCCCCTGCCACCCACCTGGTCTGGAAGTGAGAGCTCCCCGTCCGGCCACCCATAGTCTGGGGAAGTGAGGAGGACTCTGTCTGCCACCCATCCGAGGTGAGGAGAGCTCCCTGTCCGCCACCCCATCTGCCTGGGAAGTGAGGATGACCGCCCAGCCACCCAACCTGGGAAGTGAGGAGCCTGTTCCTCCCGGGTCAGTCCATCAGGGAAGGGAGGTTGACCCCGGGTCGGCCTCTGTGGGGTTGCTGACCCGTCCTCCCGCCTGGCCTGGGAAGTGAGAGGGAGCCTGTCAGCCAAATTCACAGTCCTCACTGAAGTGAGGTGCGCCTCTGCCCGGGCGCCCATCCTCTGGGAGGTTAGGAGCGCCACTGCCCCACCAACCATCGTCCGGGAGGTGAGGTTCCCTGCCCCGCCACCCAACGCCTGGGAGTGAGAGCCTCTGCACCTGCCACCCATCTGGGAAGGGAGTGGGTCTCTGCCCGTCACTGTCTGGAAGTGAGGAGCACCCCTGCCCTGGCCACCCTGTGCATGGGAAATGAGGAGCGCCTCTGCCAGGTCAAATGATCTTGAAGTGAGGAGAGGCCCTGCCCGGCCACCCACCCTGTCTGGGAAGTGAGGAGCGCTCCTGCCTGACCCCACCCACTGCCTGGGAGAGGGAGCCTGCCCGCCACCCCATCTGGGAACTGAAGAGCCCCTGCCCAGCCTCCAGATGGGAAGTGAGTGCCTCTGCCCGGCCAACCCATATATGGGAGTGAGTTAGACGGCCTCTGCCCAGCCATCCAACGTCTGGGAAGGAGGAGCCTGTCTGCCAACCATCCGGGAGGTGAGGAGCCCCTCTCTGGTTCGGCCACAATTCAACTGCCTGGGAAGGAGAAGTCGCTCTGTCCGCCACCCCATCTGGGAAGTGAGCGATGCCCTGCCCCGTCACCGCCTGGAAGTGAGGAGCCTTTCCGTCGGGCCACCCACCCGTGATGGAGGGTGGAGGAGCCTCTACCCGACCCCCTACCATCCGGAAGGTGAGGAGCGCCTCGGCCTGGCCACCCATCATCTGGGAAATTAGGAGGGCCCCTGCCCGGCCACCCATCGTCTCGGAGGTGAGGAGCCCATCTGCCCTGCCACCCATCATGGAGGCGAGGGGAGAGCCTCTGCCCCGACCTCCTCCCATCAAGCCTGGAGAAGTGAGGGAGAATCTCCTGCCTGGCCACCCAAAGTCTGGGAAGTGAGAGCCTGCCTGACCCCCCTTCGTCTGGGAAGTGAGGTGCGACTCTGCCCGGCCACACCATCTGGGAATTGAGGAGCGCCTCCTGCCCATCAGCCTGGCCCTGTGAAGTGAGGGAATGCCCTCCGTCTCGGCCACCCCATATGGCTGGAGTTAAGAGGGCCCCTGTCCGGCAACCCAACGTCTGGGAAGGAGGAGCGCCCCCTGCCCGGCCACCACATCTGGGAAGTGAGGAGCCGCCTCTTCCGCCGCCTGCCCAAATGAGTAGCGCCTCCTGTCTCGCCACCACAGGTCTGGGAAGTGAGGAGTGCCTCTGCCTAGCTGCCACACATGGTCCGGATGTGAGGATCGCCTCTCGTCTGCCAGCACGTCCGGGAGGTGATGAGCTCCTCTGCCTGACGACCCATCATCTGGGAAGTGAGGAGCTCCTCCTGCCCGGCCATCCCATCCAGAAGTGAGGAGCCCCTGTCTGCCGCCCCTGCCTGGGAAGTGACGAGCCACTCTGTCTGGCCACCTGTCTGGGAGGTGGGAGAGCCTCCGTCTGGCCACCCAGTCTGGGAAGGAGGAGCCTGTCCGGACGACAAGGCCTGGGGAAGTGAGGAACCACCGCCTTGTCTGAATCCTTTGGACGCCTCCGTCCGCCACCCCATCTGCCTGGGAAGTGAGAGCGCCTGCCCCGCCAACCCGGCCTGTGAAGTGAGGAGCCTCTGCCCGGCCGCCTGGCCTGGGAAGTTAGGAGCCTCTGCCCTGCCACATATCATCTCGGGGAACTGAGTGAGCACCTCCGCCCGCCACCAGCCCCTCCCAGAGGTGAGGAGCTCCCTCCCACTGGGCCACCCATCGTCCAGGAGGTGAGGAGCCCTCCTGTCACACCCATCGTCCTGGGAGGTGAGGGAGCACCTCCCTGCCTGGACGCACCCATCTCTGGGAAGTGATGAGTGCTCAGGCCTCGGTCGCCTGGCCTGGGACGCAGGAGGGGCCCCTCTTCCAGGCCAACCATCCCACGGGAGCTGAGGAGAGCCTCCGTCTCGGCCACACAAAAATATGGGAAGTGAGGAGGGCTTCCTGTCCGGACCACCCAATCCGCCTGGGAAGTGAGGAGCCGCCTGCCTGGCCACCGGCCTGGGAGTAGTGAGAAGCCTCTGCCCGACCAACCACCATCTGGGAGGCAGGAGGAGCCTCTGGGTCCGCCACACATCTTCTGGTAAGAGGAGGGCCTCCCTGACAGGCCACCCCATCTTGAAGTGAGGGAAGGTCCCCTGCCCGCCACCCACCCCAGATGGGAAGTGAGGCTCCCTCTGTCTGGACCACCCATCGTCTGGGAAGTGAGGAGCGCCTCTACCTGGCCACCCAATGGAATTGAGGGGCCCCTGCCCAGCCGCCCGTCTTGGAAGTGAGGAGTGCCTCTGCCCGACACCCCTATAGGGGAGAGCTGGCGGGGCCTCTGCCCGGCCACCCAACATCTCGAAAGTGTGGAGCGCTCTCTGCCGGCAGCCCCGTCTGGGAAGAAAGGAGCGCTTCTGCCCGGCCACCCATCGCCTTGGAAGTGAGTAGGGGCCTCTGCCCCGCCCACACCCATCATCCTGGGAGGTGAGGATGCCTCTGCCTCTAACCCCATTGTCTGGGGAAGTGAGCAGCAGCACCTCAGCCTGCCACCCCATCTGTGAATTGAGGAGTGCTCTGTCCCAGCCCATCTGGGAAGTGAGAGCCGCCTCTGTCTGCCCAAACATCGGCCCAGGGAGGGGGTGAGGGAGATCTTCTGCCCGGCCACCCATGGTCCGGGAATTGAGGAGCACGTCTGACCGGCCACCCATCATCCGGGAAGTGAGAAGAGCCTCTGCCCCACCTCCCATAATCTGGGAAGTGAGGAGCCTCTGCCTGGCCACCCACCCTCTGGGAGGTGAGGAGGGCCTCCTGCCCGACCACCCACCGTCCTGAGGTGAGGAGCCGGGCACAGCCACCCATCGTCTGGGAAGTGAGGAGGGCCTGCACGGCCACCCATTGTTCGGAGAGGAGATCCTGTCTCGCCACCCATCATCCGGGAGGTGAGGATGCTGCCTGCCCGCCACACATCATCCGGGAGGTGAGGAGCGCCTCTGCCTGACGACCCATCATCTCGGAAGTGAGGAGCACCTGTGCCTGGCAAAGCCATCTGGGATGCAGGGAGCGCCTGCCTGGCCGCCTGCCTGGGAAGTGAGGAAAGAATTCCTGCATCGCCAACCATCGTCCGGGGAGGTAAGTGAGAGTGATTCGTTCGACACCCATCGTCCGGAAAGGGAGGAGTGCTCCTCTGCCTCGACCCCATCTTCACGTAAGTGGAGTGCTCCTGCCCGACGCCCCATCTGGCAAGTGAGGAGGCCTCTGCTCGGCAACGCCATCTGGGAAGGAGGAGTGCCCCCTGTCCCGGACCACTCCGCCTGGGGTGTGAAGACCCTTCCGCCACCCCTTCTGGGTAGTGAGGAGCCTGTCGGCCACCCACAGTCTGGGACGTGAGGGTGCGCCTCTGTCCAGCCACACATGGTCCGGGAGGTGAGGAGCGCTCACCCGCCACACACCGCCTGGGAAGTGAAGAGCCGGCTCAGCCCACTCTGGAAGTGAGGAGCTGCCTGCTGGCCACCCACCTCAAAAGTGAGGAGCGCCTCTGCCCGACCACCCATCATCTGGAAAGTGAGGAGGGCTTCCTCACCTGGACACCCATCATCTGGGAATTCAGGAGGGCCCCCCCACCTGTCCACCCATCGTCTGGGAAGTGAGGAGCACCTGTCCTGCCACACAAACTCTGGAAGCTGGGAGGGCTCTCTGCCCGGCCACCCAACATCTGGGAAGTGGAGGGAGCGCCTGCCCGGGCAACCATCATCCGGGAGGTGAGGAGATACTCAGCCCGGCCACCCATCGTCCGGGAGGTGAGGCGCCTGTGCACGGCCACCCATCGTCTGGGAGGTGAGGAGAGCTTTCTGGCCGGACTCCTCCTGCCTGGGAAGTGAGGAGCTCTCTGCTCGGCTACACAAATTCATCTGCGAGGTGAGGAGCGTTTCCTGCCTGACCTCCCACCGTCTGGGAGGTGAGGGAGTGAGTTCTGCCCCGCCACCCCATCTTCTGGGAGGTGAGAGGGCCCCCAAGGCTGCCACCCATCTCCTGCAGGTGAGGAGAGCCCCTGTCTCGGGCCAAATTCAACTCCGTCCGGGGAGGTGAGGAGCCACTCCGCTTCCACTCCTCCATCCCTCTGGGAAGTGAGGAGTCACCTGCTGGGCCACCCTAATCTGGAAGTGAGGCGGGCCTGTCTCGCCTCCCTGTCTGGGAAGGGGTGGACGGCTCCTGTCTGCCACCACAGTCTGGGAATGTGAGGAGTGCTCCCTCCCATTCAACCTGCCTGGGAAGTGAGGAAAGCCTGCCAGGCCACCCCATCTTGAAGTGAGAGGCCCTGCCTGGCCACCCACCATCTGGGTGAGGAGGAGCCTGCCCGCCACCCAATTCAAGTAAATGAGTGAGCCGCGACTCTGCCCAGCCTGTCTGGGAAGTGAGGAGTGCCTGTGCCCGGCCACCCTACATATGGGAGTGAAGAGGGCCTCATCCCGGCCACCCAACGTCTGGGAAGTGAGGAGCGCCCCTGCCTGGCAGCCCAGCCCGGGAAGTGAGGAGGCTTCTGCCCGCCACTACTCCGCCTCGCTTAAGTGAGTAGTGCCTGCCCGCCACCCATCATCCGGGAGGTGAGGAGCCTCTGCCCGGCCAAAGCCATCATCCTGGAGAAGTCAGATGGCTCGGCCTGGACGCACCCATCATTTGGGATGTGAGCAGCTCCCTGCCCGGGTGCACCGCCTGTGAAGTGAGTAGCGCCTGCACGGCCACCCTGCCTGGGAAGTGAGACAGCCTGCCCGGCCACCCATCACCGTACAGGAGGTGAGGGTGGTCCTCTGCCCGCCTACCCACCGCCCCTGAGTGAGGGCGGCGCCTGCCCGCCACTCATCATCCCGTGGGGAGGTGAGGAAAGCCTCTGCCCTGACCTCCCATCATCTGGGAAGTGAGGAGCGCCCCTCTGTCTGGGCCACCCATCCCCCATGCAGGTGAGGAGCCTCTCTGTCTGACCACCCACTGTCTGGGAGGAGGAGCCGTCTGCCACACCCACTCCGCCTGGGAAGTGAGGGAGGGCTTCTGCATCATACCCATCGTCCGGGAGGGGTGAGGGAGAGCCTGTCTGCCACCCATCGTCCGGGAGTTGAGGAGCCCATCTGCCCTGCCACACCCATCGTCCAGAGGTGAGGAACGCCTTTCTGCCCGGGACCCTCCCATCGTCTGGGAGGTGAGTGGCACCGCCCTGCCACCCAATCTGGGAAGTGGTGCTGCCTCTCTGCTTGGCCGCCCGCCTTTTGGAAGGGAGAGAGAGGAGCCACTCTGCCCGGCCGCCTCCCTTTCTCTGGGTGTGAAGAGAGCCTCTCCCGCCGCCTGGCCTGGGAAGTGAAGAGCTGCTTCTCTGCCAGATTCCCACAGTCTGGGAAGTGAGGCAGCCTTCTGCCCGCCACCCCATCTTGGGCCCGAGGGAGCCTCTGCCTGGCCGCCCAACGTCTGGGAAGTGAGGACGGCCTCTGCCCGGCCGCCCCATCTGTGAAGTGGAGGAGCCCCTCTGGCCGGCTGCCACGCCTGGGAAGTGAGTATCGTCCCTTGCCCGGACCACTCCACTGCCTGGGAAGTGAGGATTGCCTCTGTCTGCCACACATGGTCCTGGGAGAGGGATTTCTGCCCGCCAGCCACCGCCCTGGGAGGTGATGAGCCGCCTCTTGCCTGGACGACCCATCATCTGAAGTGAGAGCACCTCGTCTCGGCCACCCCATCTGTGAAGTGAGGAGCCTCTGCCCAGCTGCCCCAGTGTGGGAAGTGATGAGCGCCTCTGCCTGGCCACCCCTGTCTGGGAGGTGTGGAGAGCCTCTGCCTGGCTGCCTCGTCTGGGAAGCGAGGAGCGCCTCTGCCCGACCCACCTGTCTGGGAATGAGGAGCTTACCGGGTCAGCCTAGTCTGGGAATTGTGGAGCCTCACCCGGGCCAACACCCATGGTCTGGGAAGGAGGAACGCCTGCCCGCCAACCCGGCTCAGGAAATGAGGAGAGCTCCCTGTCGGCCGCCCCGTGTGGGAAGTGAGGAGCGCCTTTGCCCTGCCCCATATCATCTGGGAATTCAGGAGCACCTGTGCCCGGCCACCAATCCTCCGGAGGGGAGGAGCTCCTCTGCCCGGCCACCCATCGTCCGGGAGGTGAGGAGCGCCTCTGCCTGACGACCCAACTTCTGGGAAGTGATGAGCCTGTGCCCGCCGCCTGCCTGGGAAGTGGGAGAGACCCTCTGCCTGGCCACCCCTGCCTGGGAGGTGGGAGAGCCCTGCCTGGCTGCCCTGCCTGGGAAGCGGAGCCTGTCTCGGACTTGTCTGCCTGGGAATGAGGAGGCCACGCCCCGTCAGCCTAGTCTGGGAATTGTGAGCCTGCCCGAAGCACCCATGGTCTGGGAAGTGAGGAACGCTTCTGCCCGGCCAACCTGTCTGTGAAATGAGGAGAGCCTCTGCCCGGCCGCCCCGTGTGGGAAGTGAGGAGCGCCTTGCCCTGCCCCATATCATCTGGGAATTCAGGAGCACCCAGTTCGGGTCACCAACTGAGGGGAGATGAGTTCCCCTCCGTCCGCCACCCATCGTCCGGAGGTGAGGAGCCGCCTCTGTCTGGATCTAATCCAACCTGGGAAGATGAGCCTGTGTCTCGCCTGGCCTGGGAGAAGTGAGGAGACCTCCGCCTGGCCAACCATCCCACGGGAGCTAGAGCCCCTGCCTGGCCACCCATCACCGGAGTTGAGGAGTGCCTCCCACCACCCTCCCATCTCTCACTAAGTGAGGAGGCCCCCGTCCGACACCCCATCTGGGAAGTGAGGAGGCCTGTTCGATCACTTCCCATCCGGGGAAGCTTAGAGCTCTGCCCAGTCAGCACTGCCTGGGGTGGAAGAGAGCCTCTGTCCGCCTGCCTGGGAAGTGAGAGGGCTCTCTGCCGGCCACCCACAGTCTGGAAAGTGAGGTGTTCTCTGCCCGCCACGACCGCCCTGGAGGTGAGGAGCCGCCTCCTGCCCGGCCACCCCCCTTCTGGGAAGTGAGGTGAGATTCTGCCCAGCCACACACCGTCTAGGAAGTGAGGAGTTCCTCGGCCCTGCCACCCATTGTCTGGGAAGTGAGGAGCACCTCTGCCGGCCACCCACCTTCTGGGAAGTGAGGAGCACCTCTGCCCACACCCATCATCGGCTCGGCAAGTGAGGAGGGCCACCCGACACCCACCTTTTGGGAAGTGAGGAGCACCTCTCACCTGTCCACGCCTGGCCTGGGAAGTGAGGAGTGCCCCTCCCGGGCCACACAAACCTGAGAAGTGAGGAGGCCTCTGCCCGGCCACCCGGGCCCTGGGGGTGAGGAGCCTCTGCCCGGCCACCCCATCTGGGAAGTGAGTGGCTACTCTGCCCGTCACTGCCTGGGAAGGAGGAGTGCCTCTGCCCTGGACACCCCATCTGGAAGTGAGGCATGCCTCTGCCCGCCACCTCATCTCAAGTGAGGAGCGCCTGCCTGGCAACCCCTGTACTGAAAGTGAGGGATGCCTCCGCCGGTGGCCACCCCATCTCAGCGAGTGAGAGCCTGTCCTGCCACCCACCTCGGGAAGTGAGAGCGCCTCTGCCTGACTCACCCATCACCTGGGAATTGAGGAGCCTCCTGCCCGGCAATCCCATCTGGGAATTGGGAGCCTTGCCCAGCCGCCTCCATCTGAAGTGAGAAGTGCCCCACCGGCCCAATCTACATGAAGTGAAGAAGGGCCTCCTGTCCTGATCCCAAAGTTCAAGGAGGAGCACCCCTGTCCGGGTCACCTCCCATCTGAGGAGCCTCTGCCTGGCCACCCAAGGTCTGGAGGTGAGGGATAATCTGTGCTCGACCCTCCACCATCTGGGAGGTGAGGAGCCTGCCCGCCACCCATCATCCGGGAGGTGATGAGAGCCTCAGCCTGACCACGCATTGTCTGGGAAGTGAGAAGTGCCTCTGCCCGGCCACCCCATCTGGGAAGTGAGGAGGCCTCTGCCCGCCACCCCATCTGGGAAGTGAGGAGGCCTCTGCCCGGCCACCCAACATCTGGGAAGTGAGGAGGGGCTCTACCTGCCCACGCTTCTTCTGGGAAGTGAGGAGCCGCCTCTGTCTCGGATCTATCCGTCTGGGAAGTGAGGAGCCTGCCTGACCACCCATCGCCTGGGAAGTGAGGAGCCTGCCTGACCACCCATCGTCTGGGAAGTGAGGAGGCCTCTGCCCGGCCACCCATCGCCCCGGGAGGTGAGGAGCCTGCCTGACCACCCATCGTCCGGGAGGTGAGGAGCCTGCCCGGCCACCCATCATCTGGGAAGTGAGGAGCCTGCCCGCCACCCATCGCCTGGGAAGTGAGGAGAGCCTCTGCCCGGCCACCCATCATCTGGGAAGTGAGGAGCACCCCTGCCCGCCACCCCATCTGGGAAGTGAGAGCCTCTGCCCGGCCACCCAACATCTGGGAAGTGAGGAGAGCCTCTGCCCGGCCACCCAACATCTGGGAGGTGAGGAGCGCCTCTGCCCGGCCACCCATCGCCCCGGGAGGTGAGGAGCCTCTGCCCGCCACCCAACATCTGGGAAGTGAGGAGCGCCTCTGCCCGGCCACCCAACATCTGGGAAGTGAGGAGCCTCTGCCCTGCCACCCATCATCTGGGAAGTGAGGAGTGCCTCTGCCCGCCACCCATCGTCCGGGAGGTGAGGGAGCGCCTGTGCCCGGCCGCCCATCGTCTGGGAAGTGAGGAGCCCCTCTGCCCAGCCAACCATCCTTCGGGAGTTGAGGAGAGCCTCTGCCCGGCCACCCATCGTCCGGGAGGTGAGGATCGCCTCTGCCTGACCTCCCATCTTCTATGAAGTGAGGAGCGCCTCTGCCCAGACACCCCATCTGGGAAGTGAGGAGAGCCTCTGCCCGGCCACCCATCATCTGGGAAGTGAGGAGCACCTCTGCCCGGCCACCCAACATCTTTGAAGTGAGGAGGGCCTCTGCCCGGCCACCCACCATCTGGGAAGTGAGGAGTGCCTCTGCCTGACCACCCACTGTCTGGGAAGGGAGGACCTCCTCTGCCCGGCCACCCATAGTCTGGGAAGTGAGGAGAACCTCTGCCCACCACCCATCGTCCGGGGAGGTGAGGGAGAGCCTCTGTCTGCCACCCACCGTCCGGAAGGTGAAGAGCGCCATGTCCCGGCCACCCAACTGCCTGGGAGTGGAGGAGCCGCCTGCCCGTCACCCCATCTGGGAAGGGAGGGGATGTGCCTGCTCCTCGCCTCTTCTGGGGTGTGAAGAGAGCCTCTGTCCCTCCGCCCCAGTCTGGGAAGTGAGGAGCGCCTCTGCCCGGCCACCCATCGTCTGGGAAGTGAGGAGCGCCTCTGCCCGGCCACCCATCATCTGGGAAGTGAGGAGCGCCTGTGCCCGCCCACCCATCATCTGGGAAGTGAGGAGCGCCTCTGCCCGGCCACCCATCATCTGGGAAGTGAGGAGCCTCTGCCCGGCCACCCATCGCCTGGGAAGTGAGGAGCCTCTGCCCGCCGCCCGCCTGGGTGTGAAGAGAGCATCTGTCCAGCTCACCTGTCCGGGCGGAAGGTGGCTCTGCCGCCATCCACAGTTCAGAACTGAGGTGCCCCTCTGCCCAGACACCATCCGGGAAGTGAGGAGCGCCTCTGCCCGGCCACCCACCTTCTGGGAAGTGAGGAGCCTCTGCCCGCCACCCCGCCTGGGAAGTGAGGAGCCTGCCCTGCCACCCCATCTGGGAAGTGAGGAGCGCCTCTGCCCGCCACCCATCATCTGGGAAGTGAGAGCCTCTGCCCGGCCACCCATGGTCTGGGAAGTGAGGAGCGCCACTGCCAGGCCACAAATCATCTGGGAATTGAGTAGCGCCTCTGCCCGGCCACCCACCTCCGGGAGGTTAGGAGCGCCTCTGCCCGGCCACCCATCATCCGGGAGGTGAGGAGCTTCACCCACGACCCATCATCTGGGAAGTGAGGAGCCTGCCCTGCCACCCCATCTGGGAAGTGAGGAGCGCCTCTGCCCGACCACCCATCATCTGGGAAGTGAGGAGCCTGCCCGGCCACCCATCGCCTGGGAAGTGAGGAGCCTGCCCGCCGCCCGCCTGGGTGTGAAGAGAGCATCTGTCCAGCTGCCCTGTCCGGGTGGGATGCTGTAGGAGCGCCTCTGCCGGCCATCCACAGTCTGGGAAGTGAGGTGCCCTCTGCCCGGCCACCCATCGCCTGGGAAGTGAGGAGTGCCTCTGCCCGCCAACCCATCTGGGAAGTGAGGGGGGCCTCTGCCCGGCCACCCACTGCCTGGGAAGTGAGGAGCCTGCCCGGCCACCCATCGCCTGGGAAGTGAGGAGCCTCTGCCCGGCCACCCACTGCCTGGGAAGTGAGGAGCGACTCTTCCCGGCCACTCATCGTCTGGGAAGTGAGGAGAGCCTCTGCCTGGCCACCCATCGCCTGGGAAGTG
This sequence comes from Hoolock leuconedys, assembly GCA_023748175.1. Lineage (NCBI taxonomy): Eukaryota > Metazoa > Chordata > Mammalia > Primates > Hylobatidae > Hoolock > Hoolock leuconedys. The sequence goes on along the minus strand of JAKGGE010001388.1, from coordinate 14,292 downwards.
AGGAGCCTGCCCGCCAACCCATCTGGGAAGTGAGGATTGCCTCCGCCAGGCCACAAATCATCTGGGAATTGAGGAGCACATCTGCCCAGCCACCCATACTCTGGGAGGTGAGGAGCTCCTCTGCCCGACCACACATCGTCTGGGAAGTGAGGAGCGCCTCTGCCCGGCCACCCATCGTCTGGGAAGTGAGGAGAGCCTCTGCCCGGCCACCCATCGCCTGGGAAGTGAGGAGAGCCTCTGCCTGACCACCCATCGTCTGGGAAGTGAGGAGCCTGCCCGGCCACCCATCGTCTTCTGGGATGTGAGGAGTGCCTCTGCTCGGCCACTCACTGTCTGGGAAGTGAGGAGCCGCCTGCCGCCACCAACCTTCTGGGAAGTGAGGAGCGCCTCTGCCCAACCACCCATCGTCCTGGAGGTGGGGAGAGCCTCTGCCTGGCCACCCATTTCCTGGGAGGTGAGGAGCGCCTCTGCCTGACCACCCATCGTCTGGGAAGTGCACCCATCGTCTGGGAAGTGAGGAGCGCCTCTGCCTGGCCACCCATCATCAGGGAGGTGAGGAGCGCCTGCCTGAGCACCCATCGCCTGGGAAGTGAGGAGCGACCTGTCTCAAACACACCTGGGAATTCAGGAGCCTCTGCCCGGCCACCCATCGTCTGGGAGGTGAGGAGTGCCTCTGCCCGCCACCCATCGCCTGGGAAGTGAGGAGCACCTCTGCCCACCACGCCATCTTCTGGGAAGTGAGGAGTGCCTCTGCCCGCCACCCATCATCTGGGAAGTGAGGAGTGCCTCTGCCCGGCCACCCATCTTCTGGGAAGTGGGGAATGCTTCTGCCTGACCACCCATCGTCCAGGAGATCCCTCGCTGGCCCACCCATCATCTGGGAAGTGAGGGCGCCTCTGCCCGGCCACCCATCGTCCTGGGAAGTGAGGAGCCTCTGCCCGGCCACCCATCGTCTGGGAAGTGAGGAGCGCCTCTGCCCGGCCACCCATCATCTGGGAAGTGAGGAGAGCCTCTGCCCGCCACCCATCGTCTGGGAAGTGAGGAGTGCCTCTGCCCGGCCACCCATCGTCTGGGAAGTGAGGAGCGCCTCTGCCCGGCCACCCACAGTCTGGGAAGTGAGGAGGGCCTTGCCCGCCACCCATCGTCTGGGAAGTGAGGAGCGCCTCTGCCCGGCCACCCATCATCTCGGAACTGAGGAGCACTTCTGCCTGGCCAACCCGTCTGTGAAGTGAGGAGAGCCTCTGCCCGGGCGCCCCGTGTGGGAAGTGAGGAGAGCCTCTGCCCTGCCCCATATCACCTGGGAATTGAGCACCACTGCCCAGCCACCCATCCTCCGGGAGGTGAGGAGCTCCTCTGCCCGGCCACCCATCATCCGGGAGGTGAGGAGCGCCTCTGCCTGACGACCCATCTTCTGGGAAGTGAGGTGCACCTCTGCTCGGCCGCCCCATCAGGGAAGCGAGGAGAGACTCTGCCCAGCCACACCGTCCGGGGTGTGAAGAGAGACTGAGTCCGGCCGCCCCGTCTGGGAAGTGAGGAGAGCCTCTGCCGGCCACCCATCGTCTGGGAAGTGAGGAGGGCTCCCACCGACACCCACCGCTCTGGGAAGTGAGGAGCGCCTCTGCCCGGCCACCCAGCTGGGAAGTGAGGAGTGCCTCTGCCCGGCCACCCATATCCTCCGGGAGGTGAGGAGCTCCTCTGCCTGGCCACCCACCTTCTGGGAAGTGAGGAGCCTGCCCGCCACCCATCATCTGGGAAGTGAGGAGCCTGCCCGCCTCCCATCGCCTGGGAAGTGAGGAGCGCCTCTGCCCGACCTCCCATACCCTGGGATGTGAGGAGCGCTTCTGCCCGGCCACACACAGTATGGGAATTGAGGAGTGCCTCTGCCCGGCCACCCAATCTCTGTGAAGTGAGGAGGGCGGGCTCCCTGTGTCTGCCAATGATCGGCCCCGGAGGTGAGGAGAGCCTCTGCCCGACACCCATCGTCCGGGAGGTGAGGAGAGCCTCTGCCCGACCTGCCACTGCCTGGGAAGTGAGGAGCCTGCCCGGCCACCCAACATCTGGGAAGTGAGGAGCGCCTCTGCCGGGCCACCCACATATGGGAGTGAGGAGAGCCTCTGCCCGGCCACCCATCGTCTGGGAAGTGAGGAGCGCCTCTGCCCGGCCACCCAACATCTGGGAAGTGAGGAGCGCCTCTGCCCGGCCACCCACCGTCTGGGAAGTGAGGAGGCCTCCTGCCCGGCCACCCATCGCCTGGGAAGTGAGGAGCCTCTGCCCGGCCACCCACCGCCTGGGAAGTGAAGAGCGCCTCTGCCTGACCACCCATCGTCTGGGAAGGAGTGAGGAGGGCCTCTGCCTGGCCAACCATCGTCCGGGAGGTGAGGAGCGCCTCTGCCTGACCACCCATCGTCTGGGAAGTGAGGAGCGCCTCTGCCCTTCCACCCCATCTGGGAATTGGAGTGGCGTCTCTGCCCGGCCGCCTCGTCTGGGAAGTGAGGAGTGCCTCTGCCCGCCACCCCATCTGGGAAGTGAGGAGAGCTTCTGCCCAGCCACCCATCATCTGGGAAGTGAGTAGCGCTTCTCACCGATCACCCATCGTCTGGGAAGTGAGGAGGGCCTCTGCCCGGTCACCGACTGAGGTGAGGGAGCGCCTTCCCGTCTCGACCACGATCCTCTGGGAAATGGGGAATGCTTCTGCCCGACCACGCATCTTCTGGCAAGTGAGGGTTGATTCTGCCCAGCCACACAAACTCTGGGAAGTGAGGAGGGCCTCTGCCCGGCCACCCAACTTCTGGGTAGTGAGGAGCGCCTCTGCTCGGCCACCCATCGCCTGGGAAGTGAGGAGCGCCTGTGCCAGGCCATCCCATCTTTGAAGTGAGCAGGGCCTCTGCCAGGCCACCCACCGTCTGGGAAGTGAGGAGCGCCGCTGCCCGGCCACCCAAAATCTGGGAAGTGAGGAGCGCCCCTGCCCTGCCGCCCCATCTGGGAAGTGAGGAGGCTGGGTCGTCGCCACCCACATTCTGGGAAGGAGGGACCGCCCTGCCAGGCCATCCCATCTTTGAAGTGAGGAGGCTCTGCCCAGCCGCCCCGTCTGGGAAGTGAGGAGGGCCTCTGCCCGGCCACCCACAGTCTGGGAAGTGAGCAGTGCATCTGCCCGCCACCCAATCTGGGAAGTGAGGAGTGCCTCTGCCCGCCACCCACCGTCTGGGAAGTGAGGAGCGCCTCTGCCTGACCACCCATCGTCTGGGAAGTGAGGAGCACATCTGGCCGGACACTCATCGTCTGGGAAGTGAGGAGGGCCTCTACCTGTCCACCCATCGTCTGGGAAGTGAGGAGCGCTTCTGCCCGGCCACACAAACTCTGGGAAGTGAGGAGGGCCTCTACCCGGCCACCTAACATCTGGGAAGTGAGGAGCGCCTCTGCCCGGCCAACCATCATCCGGGAGGTGAGGAGATCCTCTGCCCGACCTCCCCTCGTCTGGGAGGTGATGTGATCCTCTGCCACGCCACCCATCGTCTGGGAGGTGAGGTGCCTCTGCCCGGCCACCCATCGTCTGGGAGGTGAGGAGCCTGCCCGCCACCCATCGTCTGGGAGGTGAGGAGAGCCTCTGCCCGCCACCCATCATCCGGAAGTGAGGAGCCTGCCCGCCACCCATCGTCCGGGGAGGTGAGGAGCCTGCCCGCCACCCATCGTCTGGGAGGTGAGGAGGCCTCTGCCTGGCCACCCACCTTCTGGGAAGTGAGGAGGCCTCAGCCAGGCCATCCCATCTTTGAATGAGAGGAGGGCCTCTGCCCGGCCACCCATCGCCTGGGAAGTGAGGAGTGCCTCTGCCCGGCCATCCATCGTCTGGGAAGTGAGGAGCACCTCTGCCCGACCACCCATCGCCTGGGAAGTGAAGAGGGCCTCTGCACAGCCACCCATTGTACGGGAGGTGAGGAGAGCCTCTGCCCGCCACCCATCATCCGGGAGGTGAGGAGCCTGTCCCGCCACCCATCATCCGGGAGGTGAGGAGCGCCTCTGCCTGACGACCCATCATCTGGGAAGTGAGGAGCGACTGTGCCCGGCAAAGCCATCTGGGAAGTGAGGAGCGCCTCTGCCCGCCACCCTATATGTGGGAGTGAGGAGGGCCTCTGCCCGGCCACCCATCGTCTGGGAAGTGAGGAGCGCCTCTGCCTGTCCAACCATCGTCCAGGAGGTGAGGAGTCCTCTGCCCGACCTCCCATCTTCTGGGAAGTGAGGAGGGCCTCTGCACAGCCACCCATTGTCCGGGAGGTGAGGAGAGCATTCTGTCCGGCCACCCATCATCTGGGAGGTGAAGAGCGCCTCTGCCCGGCCACCCATGATCCGGGAGGTGAGGAGCGCCTCTGTCTGGCCACCCATCATCCGGGAGGTGAGGAGCGCCTCTGCCTGACGACCCATCATGTGGGAAGTGAGGAGAGACTGTGCCCCTCAAAGACATCTGGGAAGTGAGGAGCGCCTCTGCCCGGCCACCCTATATATGGGAGTGAGGAGGGCCTCTGCCTGACCACCCATCGTCCGGGAGGTGAGGAGCGCCTGCCCGGAACTACCATTGTCTGGGGAAGTGAGCAGCACCTCGGCCCGGCCACCCCATCTGTGAATTGAGGAGCGCCTCTGCCCGGCCGCCCCATCTGGGAAGTGAGGAGCGCCTCTGCCTGTCCAACCATCATCCGGGAGGTGAGGAGCGCCTCGGCCCGGCCACCCATCGTCTGGGAAGTGAGGAGGGCCTCTGCACGGCCACCCATCGTCCGGGAGGTGAGGAGCGCCTCTGTCTGGCCACCCATCATCCGGGAGGTGAGGAGCGCCTCTGCCTGACGACCCATCATGTGGGAAGTGAGGAGAGACTGTGCCCCTCAAAGACATCTGGGAAGTGAGGAGCCTCTGCCCGCCACCCTATATATGGGGAGTGAAGAGGGCTCACCCGCCCACCCATCGTCCGGGTGGTCAGGAGCGCCTGCCCGGAACTACCATTGTCTGGGAAGTGAGAGCCTCTGCCCGCCACCCCATCTGGGAAGTGAGGAGCCTCTGCCCGCCACCCCATCTGGGAAGTGAGGAGCGCCTCTGCCCGGCCAACCATCATCCGGGAGGTGAGGAGAGCCTCTGCCCGACCACCCATCATCTGGGAAGTGAGGAGCGACTGTGCCCGGCAAAGCCATCCGGGAGGTGAGGAGTGCCTCTGCCCGGCCACCCCTTCTGGGAGGTGAGGAGCGCCTCTGCCCGACCACCCATGGTCACCCACCTTCTGGGAGTGAGGAGCGCCTCTGCCCGACCACCCATCGTCTGGGAAGTGAGGAGGCCTCTGCCTGGCCACCCACCGTCTGGGAAGTGAGGAGCGCCTCTGCCCGCCACCCATCATCTGGGAGGTGAGGAGAGCCTCTGCCTCTGCCCGGCCACCCACTGTCTGGTAAGTGAGGAGCGCCTCTGCCCGCCACCCATCATCTGGGAGGTGAGGAGAGCCTCTGCCCGGCCACCCATCGTCTGGGAAGTGAGGAGCGCCTCTGCCCGCCACCCACCCTCTGGGAGGTGAGGAGCGCCTCTGCCCGGCCACCCATCATCTGGGAGGTGAGGAGAGCCTCTGCCCGCCACCCATCATCTGGGAGGTGAGGGCCTCTGCCCGGCCACCCATCGTCCGGGAGGTGAGAGGGAGAGCCTCTGCCCGGCCACCCATCCTCCGGGAAGTGAGGTGCGCCTCTGCCCGGCCACCCATCGTCCGGGAAGTGAGGAGCACCTCTGCCCGGCCACCCCTTCTGGGAAGTGAGGAGTGCCTCTGCCCGGCCACCCACTGTCTGGGAAGTGAGGGGCGCCTCTGCCCGGCCACCCACTATCTGGGAAGTGAGGTGCCTCTGCCCGCCACCCATCGCCTGGGAAGTGAGGTGCCTCTGCCCGACCACCCATGCGTCTGGGAGGTGAGGAGAGCCTACCGGCCACCCATCGTCCGGGAGGTGAGGAGAGCCTCTGCCCGGCCACCCATCATCTGGGAAGTGAGGCACCTCTGCCCGGCCACCCATCATCTGGGAAGTGAGGTGCCTCTGCCCGGCCGCCCCATCTGGGAAGTGAGGAGCTCCTCTGCCTGTCCAACCATCATCCGGGAGGCAGGGAGCGCTGCCTGCCCGCCACCCATCATCCTGGAGGTGAGGAGCGCCTCTGCCGGCCACCCATCATCTGGGAAGTGAGGAGAGCCTCTGCCCGGCCGCCCCGTCTGGGAAGTGAGGAGCGCCTCTGCCCGCCCACCCCTTCTGGGAAGTGAGGTGCGCCTCTGCCCGACCTCCCATCGTCTGGGAAGTGAGGAGGCCTCTGCCCGGCCACCCATCGTCTGGGAAGTGAGGAGCGCCTCTGCCCTGCCGCCCTGTCTGAGAGGTGAGGAGCGCTTCTGCCCCACCACTCATCGTCTGGGAAGTGAGGAGTTCCTCTGCCCACCCACCTATCGTCCGGGAGGTGAGGAGCGCCCCTGCCCGGCCACCCATCGTCCGGGAGTTGAGGAGCGCCTCTGCACGGCCACCCATCGTCTGGGAGATGAGGAGAGCTTCTGCCGGACCTCCCATTGTCTGGGAAGTGAGGAGCGCCTCTGCCTGGCTACACACCTTCTGCGAGGTGAGGAGCGCCTCTGCCCGACCTCCCACCCTCTGGGAGGTGAGGAGCGCCTCGGCCCAGCCACCCATAGTCCGGGAGGTGTGTAGGGCCTCTGCGCGGCCACCCATCTTCTGGGAGGTGAGGAGAGCCTCTGACCAGCCACCCATCGTCTGGGAGGTGAGGAGTGCCTCTGCCCGGCCACCCATCCTCCGGGAGGAGAGGGAGAGCCTCTGCCCGGCCACCCATCATCTGGGAGGTGAGGAGAGCCTCTGCCTGGCTACACACCGTCTGGGAAGTGAGGAGCGCCTCTGCCGGCCACCCACAGTCTGGGAAGTGAGGAGCGCCTCTGCCCGGCCACCCATCGTCTGGGAAGTGAGGGCGCCTCTGCCCGGCCACCCCTTCTGGGAAGTGAAGAGCGCTTCTGCCCGGCCACACACCGTCTGGGAATTGAGGAACGCCTCGGCTCGGCCACGCACTGTGTGGGAAGTGAGGAGTGCCTCTACCGGCCACACACCTTCTGGGAATTGAGGAGAGCCTCTGCCTGACCACCCATCATTTGGGAAGTGAGGAGCGTCTCTACCTGTCCACCCCTCCTCTGGGAAGTGAGGAGCGCCTATGCTCGGCCACCCATTCTGGGAAGTGTGGTGCGCCTCTGCCCGGCCCATCGTCTGGGAGGTGAGGAGGGCCTCCTGCCCGCCACCCATCGTCTCGGAAGTGAGGATCGCATCTGCCCGGCCATTCCATCTGGGAAGTGAGGAGAACCCCTGCCCGGCGGCCCCATCTGGGAAGTGAGGAGCCTGCCCGGCCTGGCTCAAAGTGTGTGAAGAGAATTCCTGTCTGGCTCAAACTTCTGGGAAGTGAGGAGCGCCTGCCGCCACCCACAGTCTGGGAAGTGAGGAGTGCCTCTGCCCGGCCACCCATCATCTGGGAAGTGAGGAGCGCCTCTGCCCGGCCACCCCATCTGGGAAGTGAGGAGCCTGCCCGCCACACAAACTCTGGGAAGTGAGGAGCGCCTCTGCCCGGCCACCCATCGTCTGGGAGGTGAGGAGCGCCTGCCCGCCACCCATCGCCCGGGAGGTGAGGAGAGCCTCTGCCCGGCCACCCATCGTCCGGGAGGTGAGGAGCGCCTGCCCGCCACCCATCGCCTGGGAGGTAAGGAGAGGCTCTGCCCGGCCACCCATCATCCGGGAGGTGAGGAGTGCCTCTGCCCGCCACCCATCGTCTGGGTGGTGAGGAGCTCCTCTGTCTGCCACCCATTCTGGGAAGTGAGGAGCACTTCTGCCCGGCCACACACCGTCTGGGAAGTGAAGAGCACCTCGGCTCGGCCACCCACTCTCTGGGAAGTGAGGAGCGCATCTACTGGCCACCCACCTTGGGAAGTGAGGAGTGCCTCTGCCCGCCACCCCATCTGGGAAGTGAGGAGTGCCTCTGCCCGCCACCCATCGCCTGGGAAGTGAGGAGTGCCTCTGCCCGCCACCCCGTCTGGGAAGTGAGGAGTGCCTCTGCCCGGCCACCCATCGCCTGGGAAGTGAGGAGCCTCTGCCCAGCCACCCATCGTCTGGGAAGTGAGGAGCGCCTCTGCCCAACCTCCCATCCTCTGGGAAGTGAGGAGCCTGCCCCGCCACCCAATCTGGGAAGTGAGGTGTGCCTCTGCCCGCCGCCTGTCTGGGAAGTGAGGAGCCTGCCTGGCCACCCATCGCCTGGGAAGTGAGGAGCGCCTCTGCCCGCCAACCATCATCCGGGAGGTGAGGAGAGCCTCTGTCCGGCCACCCATCAACCAGGAGGAGAGGAGAGCCTCTGCCTGGCCACCCATCATCCGGGAGGTGAGGAGCCTGCCTGGCCACCCCACGCCTGGGAAGTGAGGAGCCTGGCCTGACGACCTATCTTCTGGGAAGTGATGAGCGCCTGTGTCCGGCCGCCTCGTCTGGGAAGTGAGGAGCCTCTGCCTGGCCACCCATCGTCTGGGAAGTGAGGAGCGCCTCTGCCCGCCACCCATCGCCTGGGAAGTGAGGAGCGTGCCAAGCACCTGTCCACGCCTGCCTGGGAAGTGAGGAGTGCCTCTGCCCAGCCACACAAACTCTGGGAAGTGAGGAGCCTGCCCCGCCACCCAATCTGGGAAGTGAGGAGCCTCTGCCCGCCACCCCATCTGGGAAGTGAGGAGCGCCTCTGCCCTGCCAGCCATCGTCCGGGAGGTGAGGAGCGCCTCGGCCTGACGACCCATCATCTGGGAAGTGAGGAGCCTGCCCGCCACCATCATCCGGGAGGTGAGGAGATACTCTGCCCGCCACCCATCGCCTGGGAAGTGAGGAGGCCTCTGCCCGCCACCCATCGCCTGGGAAGTGAGGAGCCTGCCCGCCACCCATCATCTGGGAAGTGAGGAGCCTGCCCGCCACCCAACGTCCGGGAAGTGAGGAGGCCTCTGCCCGCCACCCATCGCCTGGGAGGTGAGGAGCCCATGTGCTCCTGCCACCCATCATCTGGGAAGTGAGGAGCCTGCCCGCCACCCATCGCCTGGGAAGTGAGGAGCCTGCTCGGCCGCCCATCTGGGAAGGGAGTGAGCCGGGCAGCCAGCCTCTCTAACTGGGTGTGAAGAGAGCTCTGTCCCTCTCAAGTTCCGCCTGGGAAGCAAGTGAGGAGCCGCTGCCACCCACAGTCTGGGAAGTGAGGTGCCTCTACCCGGGCACCCATCATCCGGGAGGTGAGGGAATGCCCGCCACCACATCTGGGAAGTGAGGAGCCAGCTCTGTCCGCCACACACCGCCTGGGAAGTGAGAGGAGCGCCTCTGTCTCACCACCCATCGTCTGGAATTGAGTGACGGCCTCTGCCCCAAGCACACCCTCTTGCAGTTCAGCGAGGAGCCACCTGTCCACCCATCATCTGGGAAGTGAGGAGGCCTCTGCCGCCACCCAACGTCTGGGAAGTGAGGAGCTCTGTCCGCTGCCCTGCCTGGGAAGTGAGGAGCACCTCTGCCCCAAGCCACCCCTGGGAAGTGCGAGGAGGCCTACTCTCTGTCCGCCACCCATCTATGAGAACGCTTCTGCCCAGGCAACACCCACCGTCTGGGAAGTGAGGAGCCTGCCTGACCACCCATCATCTTCTGCCCGCCACCATCTGGGAATTGAGGAGCCTTGCCCAGGCAACCTGTCTGGGAAGTGAGGAGCCGCCGCACCCCTTGCTATATGGGAGTGAAGAGGCCTCTGCTCGCCACCCAACCTGGGAAGTGAGGAGCTTGCCCGCAGCCCTGTCTGGGAAGTGAGGAGCTTTCTTCCGCCACTCATCATCTGGTGGGTGAGTAGTGCCTCTGCCCCGCGCACCTATCGTCCGGGAGGTGAGGGAGTGTCGCCCTCACCTCCCATCTCAGTGAGGGAGCGCTCTGCGCCCGCCGCTACCCACCTGGAAGTGTGGTGCTCACCGCCGCCTGCCTGGGAAGGGAGGAGCTTCTGGAACGCCGCCTTCGCCTGGGGTGCAGAGAGCCGTCCGCCGCCTGCCTGGGAAGTTTGTGAGCCTGCCGCCACCCACAGTCTGGGAAGTGAGGCGCCTGCCCGACACCCATCAACCGAGGTGAGTAGCGCCTCTGCCCTCGCCTCCCACTTGGGAAGTGAGGTGCTTCTGCCCGCCACACCGCTGTCTAGAAGTGAGGAGCGCCTTGCTCTGCCACCCACTGCCCTGAACTGAGGGAGGGCCTTTCGCCACCCAACTTCGGGAAGTGAGACGCCGTTCTGACTACCCATGGTCTGGGAAGGGAGTATTTACCCGCATAATCACCGGGTTCGGAGAAGTGAGAGCGTCTGCCCGGCCACCCCATCAGGGAAATGAGTAGCGCTCTGCCCGCCGCCAGCTCTGGGAAGTGAGGGAGCCGCCTGGCCAACCTGCCTGGGAAGTGAGGAGCGCCAGGAAACTCCTGCTCTTGGGCGGAGGGAGGGCTTCTGCCTGGCTACCCACCGCTCTGGGAAGTGAGGAGCTTGCCTGACCACCCCTTTGAAGGGAGGGAGGGCTCTGCTGGGCTACCCACTGCTCTGGGAAGTGAGGAGAGCCGCTGCATGACCACCAATCGTCTGGGAAGTGAGGAGTGCCTCTGCCTGGCCACCCCATCGGGGAATTGAGGAGCGCTCTTGCCCAGCCGCCACGTCTGGGAAGTGATGATTGCCTCTGCCCAGCCACCCAATATATGGGAGTAAAGAGGGCCTCTGCCCTGCCACCCAACGTCTGGGAAGTGAGGTGCCTCTGCCGGGCCGTGTTCGGGCGGGCGAGGAGCGCCTGCCTGGCCACTCATCGCCTGGGAAGTGAGTAGTGCCTCTGCCCGCCACCCACGGGAGGTGAGCCTGCCCGCCAGCACGTCCGGGAGGTCAACAGCCGCCTGACGACTCCATCATTTGGGAAGTGAGCAAAACCACCTCTCGCCCTTCTGCCACCCCATCTGTGGCCCGCCGAGTGAGGGCCTCTGCCCGTTCCACCCTGTCTGGGACGTGAGGAGTGCCTCTGCCTGGCCAACCTTCTGTCCGGGAGGTGATCTCTGCCCGCCCATCGTCACCGAGGTGAGGAGCCTGCCTGGCCACCTACAGTCTCGTGGTGAGGAGCCGTCTCACCACCCACCCTCTGGGAGGTGGGGAGCCGTCCGCCACCACCGGGGAGAACTGAGAGGGATTGCTCGGCCAACCCGTCTTGGAAGGGAGGAGCACCTCGGCCTGGCCACCCCATCTGGGGTGTGAAGAGAGCCTCTGTCCCTCCCGGACCCGCCTGCTGGGAAGTGAGGTTTCTGCCGCCACCCACAAGCTGGGAAGTGAGGTGCCCCTCCGCACCGCACCCATCGCCCCGGGAGGTGAGCAGCGCCTCTGCCCAGCCACCCCTTCTGGGAAGTGAGGAGCACCTCTGCCCGACCACCCACGACTGGAAGTGAGGGACGGCCTCTGCCCGACACCCTTCGCCAGGGAAGTGAGGAGCTTCTACCCAATCCACCCATCGCCTGGGAAGTGAGGAGTGCCCCCTGTCCGACCATCCAAACTCATGTATGAAGAGGGCCTCTGCCGCCACCGCACGCCTGGGAAGTGAGGAGCACCTCTGCCGGCAACCACTTCTGGGAAGTGAGTAGCGCCTCTGCCCGCCGCCAGCCTCTAGGAAGTGAGGAGCACCTCACCCAGCCACTCTAAAGTGAGGAGGCTCCTTCCCCGGCCTCCCACGGGAGGTGAGGAGCGCCTCTGCCTGACGACCCATCTTCTGGGAAGTGATGAGCGCCTGTGCCCGGCCGCCCCGTCTGGGAAGTGAGGAGCCCCTGCCCGGCCAACCATCCTACAGAAGCAGGAGTTGAGAGAGCTCTGCCCGCCACCCATCATCCTGGTGGTGAGAGGGAGCGCTTTGCCTGACTCCCTCATCTTCACGGCGAGAGCCTGCCCGACACCCCTATATGGGAAGTGAGGAGCTTCAAGTCGGCCGAGCCCATCTGTGAAGCGAGTATTTCACCGCCGCCCCATCTGGGTGTGAGACCCCTGTCCGCCCCATCTGAAGTGAGGAGAGTGCCTCTGCCGCCACCCACGTCTGGGAAGTGTGGTGCCCCCGCCAGGCCACCCATCAGCCCCGAGTTTAAGAGCCTGCCGCCACCCCCTTCTGGGAAGTGAGGTGCGCTTCTGCACGCCACACACACCATCTAGGGCGAGGAGCCACCGCATAATTCACCGGGGCGAGGAGCGCCTCTACCTGTCCACGCTTCGTCTGGGAAGTGAGGAGTGCTCTGCCCGCCACACAAACTTGGAAGTGAGGAGGCCTCTGCCGCCACCCAACGCCTGGGAAGTGGGAGGAACGCCCCTGCCCGCCAACAGATCTGGAAGTGAGGCGCCTCTGCCCGCCGCCTGGCTCGGGAAGTGAGGAGGGCCTCCGCCCGGCAACCCAGTCTGGGAAGTGAGGAGCGCCTGCCAGGCCACCCATCTTTGAAGTGAGGAGGGCTTCTGCCCGCCAGCCACCCATCATCTGGGAAGTGAGGAGCTCGCCCGGCCACCCCATCTGGGAATTGAGGAGCCGCTTCGCAAAGCTGCCCCCGTCTGGGAAGTGAGAGTGCCTCTGCCGCCACCCTATATGGGAGGAAGAGGCCGCCACCCAACCTCTGGGAAATGAGGAGTTCTCTGCCCGCCGCCCCGTCTGGGAAGTGAGGAGGCCTGCCCGGCCAACCCATCTGGGAAGTGAGGAGAGCCTCTGTCCGGCCACCCGCCGTCGGGGAAGTGAGGAGCGCCTCTGCCAGGCTACCCATCCTCCAGGAGGTTAGGAGCTCCTCTGCATGGCCACCCATCGTATGGAGGTGAAGCCGCCCTCGCCACCCATCACTGGGAGGTGGGGAGGCTCTGCCCGACGACCCATCATCTGGGAAGCAGGAGCGCCTGTGCCCGCCAAGCCATCTGGGAAATGAGAGCCTGCCCGCCGCCGTCTGGGATGTGAGTGAGCGCCACTGCCCGACGCAACGCTGGGAAGAGAGGCGCACTCTGCCCGCCACCCTATTTAAGTATATGCTGGAGCAGCCTCTCGCCGCCACCCAAAATCTGTGAAGGGAGAAGCGCTCGCCCGGCCACCCCATCTGGGACGGGAGGAGCCTGCCCAGTCAGCCCCAGCCCGGGCTGTCAGTAGCCTGCCCGGCACTCGGGCCGCCTGGGAAGTTAGGGAGCACCTCTGCCCGCCACGCCATCTGTAAAGTAGAGAGCGCCTGTTCCGCCCCAACCATCGCCCAGGAGTTGAGTGAGATCCTCTGCCCGCCCCCCCACTGTCCGGGAGGTGAGGAGCGCATGCCTCTGCCGCCACCCCATATGATGTGGGGAGTGAAGAGGGCTTTGCCCGCCACCCAACGCCTGGGAAGTGAGGAGAGCGCCTCTGCCGCAGCCCGCCTCAAAGTGAGGAGCGCTTCCTTCCCGCCACTCATCATCTGGGAAGTGAGTAGTGCCTCTGCCCTGGTGACCCATTGTCCGGGAGGTGAGGAGTTTCGTCTGCCCGAACTCCCATCCTCTGGGAAGTGAGGAGAGCCTATGCCCGGCCACCCAATCTGGGAAGTGTGGTGTGCCTCTGCTCTGCTGCCCCGTCTGGGAAGTGAGGTGCGCTCTGCCCGGGACACCATCGCCCCGAGGTGAGGAGCTTCTGCAAGGCCACCCATTCTGGGAAGTAGGCGCCTGCCCGACAATACAGCGCCTAGGGAAGTGAGGAGTGCCTTGCCGCCACCCACTGCCTGGGAGAAGCAGGAGGGCCTCGCCACCCAAATTCTGGGAAGTGAGATCGCCTGCCCGACCACCCATCGCCTGGGAGCGAGGAGGGCTCACCGGACACCCACCGCCTGGGAAGTGAGGATCGCCTCTGCCCGGCCACCCCATCTGGGAAGTGAGTAGCGTTTCTCCCCGGCCGCCTCGTCTGGGATGTGTGGAGCGCCTCTACATGGCCAACCCGTCTAGGAAGTGAGGAGGGCCTCTGCCCAGCCACCCACCATCTGTGGGAATTCAGGAAGCGCCCTCTGCCTGACCGCTTCATCGTCAGAAGTGAGGAGCCACTGCCCGCCAACCCCTTGTAAATGGAGGGGAGCTGCCCAGCCGCCACGTCTGGGAAGAGGAGGCTCTGCCCAGCCAACACCAAATATATGGAAGTGGCCCTGCCCGCCACACAACGTCGATGTGAGGGGCGCTTCCGCCGCCTGTCTGGGAAATGTGAGCTTCTGCCCGCCACCATTGTCTGGGGAAGTTAGT
>JAKGGE010002440.1:0-33818 GCA_023748175.1 Hoolock leuconedys | reverse complement strand
TCTGGAAGTGAGTAGTGCCTCTGCCTGGTGACCCATTGTCCGGAGGTGAGGAGTTTCGTCTCAACTCCCATCCTCTGGGAAGTGAGGAGAGCCTATGCCCGGCCACCCAATCTGGGAAGTGTGGTGTGCCTCTGCTCTGCTGCCCCGTCTGGGAAGTGAGGTGCGCTCTGCCCGGGACACCATCGCCCCGAGGTGAGGAGCTTCTGCAAGGCCACCCATTCTGGGAAGTAGGCGCCTGCCCGACAATACAGCGCCTAGGGAAGTGAGGAGTGCCTTGCCGCCACCCACTGCCTGGGAGAAGCAGGAGGGCCTCGCCACCCAAATTCTGGGAAGTGAGATCGCCTGCCCGACCACCCATCGCCTGGGAGCGAGGAGGGCTCACCGGACACCCACCGTCTGGGAAGTGAGGATCGCCTCTGCCCGGCCACCCCATCTGGGAAGTGAGTAGCGTTTCCCCGGCCGCCTCGTCTGGGATGTGTGGAGCAGCCTCTACATGGCCAACCTGTCTAGGAAGTGAGGGAGGGCCTCTGCCCAGCCACCCACCATCTGCTGGGAATTCAGGAAGCGCCCTCTGCCTGACCGCTTCATCGTCAGAAGTGAGGAGCCACTGCCCGCCAACCCCTTGTAAATGGAGGGGAGCTGCCCAGCCGCCACGTCTGGGAAGAGGAGGCTCTGCCCAGCCAACACCAAATATATGGAAGTGGCCCTGCCCGCCACACAACGTCGATGTGAGGGGCGCTTCCGCCGCCTGTCTGGGAAATGTGAGCTTCTGCCCGCCACCATTGTCTGGGGAAGTTAGTAGTGCTCGTCTGAATGGGCTACTTCAAAGACAAAAAGATCGGGACTCTGCCGTCGTGGGGTGGCCTGGCCCACAGGGTTTACTGACCACACATCCCCGGGCCGAGTGCCGCGGTGGAGGGCCAGGTCGACAGCCCCGACAACTGACCACAGAGGAGCCACACCTGAGACTGCCTTATTTCGATTCCCTCAAGCCAGCCTCTGGGGCCGGTAGCTCACATCTCTCCGGCCCCACCCCCACCCTGAGAGGATCACCACGTTGACGGTTTGTTTCCGGAGCCCTGCAGGCACCCAGAAACATCCAGGGAAAGCAGGAAGAGCAGCACCCTCTCTTTGCCCTCCCTCCAAACCGGCCACACCGCAGACTCCCCACGCCAGGACACGGGAATCCACCGTCGCCATCACACCTTGGGATGTATCTGCCCTGGGATTTCGCTCTGGTCTTGGACGGGAGCCACACACCTGCGTGGGTGAGCCTGTCATGGCCAGGGTGACACACACAGGCATCGGGTGTCTTCGCAGAGAGGGGGCCTGTAAAACCCAAGATCCACACGGAGGTTCAGTTCCACACTCCACCCACACCTCCAGGCTGGTTTCTCCTGCTGAAGCCCATTGGGAACCCAGGAGCTGCCTCCATTTCCTCTCGTGGGATCCCTGGAGAGGCCTGGAGAGCCAGCCCCCGCCCGAAACCCGCCTCCTCACCACTTCCCCCTCTACAACTTCTGCTGCGTCTCTCTGGCCTCCGGCCTCACCACTCCCACCACCCCCAACCCCACCGCACCCAATGCCCCAACACCCTCCAGCACCACAACGCCCAGGGAGCATCAGTGCGCTGGGGCCCCTCGGAGGGCGAGGGCGAGCTGTCCCAAGGCTCAGTGGCAGGCAAGAAGGGGTGGAGCCTCCCTGCCTGTGGACCTTGATAAGAGCCGCTGGTTGCCTGCCCAGCCCTGGCTGGACCCAACGCCGCAGTGTTCCTCACATGATGGCTCCCCACACCTTCAAAGGCACCCCCCAGCAGCCTAAGAGGGACGAAGAGAGACTCACCTGACCACGAGGCAAAGTGTGGCCCTGAGAGACTGCTTTGAGCGGTACACGTACCCGGGCTTCGCCACCAGAGAACGGCTGGCCCACGCTTTTGGCGTTCCAGAGCCCAGGGTCCAGATCTGGTTTCAGAACAAGAGGTCACGCCAGCCGAGGCAGCACCGCAGGAATCTCCACCCTGGTCAGAGACGCTGCCTGCAAGAAGGCAGGCTACCCATCCGGCCACCCCATCCCACGGCCCTGCTGCTCCTGGAGCCTTTGAGTAGCGATCACATCCAGGCACGCCACCAGGGAAGGACTGGTACAGAGACGGGCCTCCCGGAGTCCAGGATTCACATCTGGCTCTCAGAACCAAGGGCCAGGCACCTCGACCAGGGTGGCAGGGTCAAGAGGCAGGCTGCCCCTGCAATGTGTGTCTCCGGGCGTGGTGTAACCCCTGCTCCTGGTCGGTGGCTGTCAGCAGGTGGGATTTCGCCCACGCCATGGCTCCTCCCAAGGCCCCTCCCCACGCCAGATCTAATTCCTCGAGAGGGTGCCCGCACTTCCAGCAAATGCCCGGGGCCCATGTGGACCCACAGGCCATGATCGCCTGCTCGGGTCCCCAGGCAGGAGACAGCCAGGGTCTGGCCAAGCTGGGCTCACAGGGCTGGCATGTGGTTTATGCCCACCCACATCCCAGGGCAGTCCGTGGTGGGGTTGGGGCCAGTCTCAGGTCGCCGGGCCATTGGAACCAAGCCAAGTAGCTCCACCTCCCAGCCCACCACCGGATAGGGCTCCACACGGGAGTAGATGCAAGCTGTCCTGGCGCCTCTCCACCCCCCCCCCCCCCAGCAGCACCCGTCATTGCCTCCCCACTCCCCTCTCGGCTCGTTGCTGGATGAGCTCCTGGCATACCCAGAGTTTCTGTTGCAGGCACACAATTTCCTAGAAACCGAGGCCCCGGGGGAGCTGCAGGAATCGGAAGAGCCTAATACAGAAAAACTGCCTTCAGCGCAGGAATAATACCTGGCTCTGTTGGAGGAGATTTAGGACGCTGGCTGGGGACGGGGTCGTGGCAGGGCGGTGGCCTCTTCGCTGGGAACCCTGGTTGCGATGGGGAGGCTAGTCTTCTCCTCCGGCTGACCTGCCTGGCATTCCTGGGTTCCATGACTGGGCCCGTGAGAGACCCCTGCACAAAGGAGAACTGCCACTCTTTTCCCCGCGCCAGCCCCGGGATCCCGAGCCAGCCATGCAACAGCATGGTAACGGCCCCAGAAACGCGGGATTGCTGGCAGCCACCTGGCCTCCTGTGGGAGCAGCCCCAGAGCTCTCTCAGCCTTCACCCCCCCCCCACCCCTGCCTGACCACTGGCTAGCCCCGCCTGCAGAATGCTGCCCTTCCCCTGGCTGGGTGGAGACCCCCCGCCCCAAGGAACACCGGCCCGAGCGCCCAGCCTCTATTCTCGCTCCGCCTCATGCCTGCTCCACCATTACTGCTGGGTCCAGGCTCTGCAGCCTCCCAGGAGCTGCCACCGTGGAGCGCCTGGCGGCTGTACTCAGACCCCAGACCCCGGGCACACCTGGGATGCTGACACTTCCAGGCGGGAGGGAAGGCTGGCACAGGTGGAGAGTGGAACGGGAGACCTAGAGGGACGGAAGGAAGGGCGGAGAGACTTTGGAAGGCAGGGAGGGAAGGATGGAGGGAGGGAGGGACGGAGGGAGGGACGGACCGACAGAGAGAGTAAGGCAGTGAGGAACGGAGGGAAAGACAGAGGGACACAGGGACACAGGGAGGGCAGGAGGGAGCAAGGGACCGAGGGAGGAAGGCAGGGAGAAAAAGCTGTCTCCCGACTCCTGGAGCAACAGCAGCCCCGAGGCCCGAACGGGTGGGCACCGGTGCTCTTGAGGGCTGATGCCGTCGTCGGTCACCATTCACCCTCGCTCCATCGCCTCAAGGAATGGGCGGTTTCTCAAAGACAAAAGCATGGGAATCGGGTTGCCATGGGTATCTTTCACCCACGTGGTTTACCGGGACCACACATCCCTCCCGCTGAGCAATCAGCTGAGTGCCAGGTCACAGCCCCACCACCCACCACAGAGGAGCCACACTCAGGGAGGACTGAAGCCTGATTTCGGATTCCATCGTCGCTCGGCCCTCTGCAAGGGGTCCGGTAGCTCATGTCTCTCCAGCCCCGCCCCCACTCCGAGAGGCTGACCATGTTTACGGTTTGCTTCCGGAGCCTTGCGGGCACCCAGAAACATGCAGGGAGGGGAGGAAGAGCAACATTCTCTCTTCGACCTCCCTCCAAACCAACCACTGCCTGCCAGACTCCCCCCGTTGCCAGGGGACACGGGAATCCATCCTCAAGCCATCACGGATGTAATCTGTCTGAGCCTGGCTTCCTGCCTCGGAATGTGGGAGGTACCACCTCATGTGCAGGAGATCAGAACACGGGCAGCATGACCCACAGTCATCAAGTGTCTCGAGAGTGGGACCTGGTAAAACTCAAGACCCACACGGAGGTTCAGTTCCACACTCCACTCCACCCTTCCAGGCTTGTTTCTCCCCTGCTTAGCCATGGGAACCCAGGGAGCTGCCTTCCCAGTCTGGATCCCCTGGAGAGGCCCTGGAGAGCCAGCCCCGGCCCAAACCCACACCCCTTCAGCTCTTCCCTCCTCTCAGCATCTCAGCCTCCCGCCCCAACTCCCTCCCTGCACCCCTACAACCCCACTCTCACCCAAAGTTTCACCCCCACCAGTACTCACGCCCCAGGGGCATCAGTGCTTGGGTCCTCGGATCAGCGAGGCTGGCTGTCCCAGGGCTCAGCAGCAGGCAAGAAGGGAGTGGGAGCCTCCTGCCTGTGGGCTCTCATTAGGAGCCGGGCCGGGCTATTGTCACTGCCTCCTGGCTCCCCGCGATGGCTCTCCCGACACCTTCGAACAAAACCCTCCCAGCGGAAGCCCGAGTACGAGGACGGCAGAGGAGACTCGTCTGCACCCCGACGCAAAGCCAGGCCCCTGGCGAAGCCCGTTTTGAGCGAACCGCCAAGGGCATCGCCACCAGAGAAGGCTGGCCCAGGCCATCGGCGTTCGGGAGCACAGGGTCCAGATCTGGTTTCAGAACGAGAGGTCACGCCAGCTGAGGCAGCACCGGCGGGATTCTCCGCCCTGGCCGGGGAGACGCGGCCCGCAAGAAGGCAAGTGAAAGCGGACCTCCGTCACCCCATCCCAGACGTCCCTGCTGCTCCGAGCCTTTGAGAAGGATCGCTTTCCAGGCAGCGCTACCAGGGAAGGACTGGCCAGAGAGACTTCCATCCCGGAGTCCAGGATTCACGTCTGGTTTCAGAACCGAAGGGCCAGGCACACGGGACCTAGTGGCCTGGCGCCGGCGCACGCAGGCGTCCCCTGCAACGCGGCCCCCGGCGGGTGTCACCCTGTTCCCTGGTCGGTGCCCCGCAGGCGGGATTTTGCCCACGCCGCCTGGCTCCTCCCGGCGGGGCCCTCCAACACCTGATGCCCTGCGGGTCTCCCAACCCCTGAGCAAACGCCTGGGGACCGGGACCCGCAGAGCCGCCAGGGGCAGCCTGCCAGGCCTCTGGGCGCAGGGACACCCAGGGCCCACCTGCTGGGCCATAGGGGCCAAGGCATGCTTGCACAACCCACGTCCCAGGGGTGGTCCCGCGGGTGGGCTGGGGCCAGTGAGGCACAGGTCCTCGGGCGGCGCGGGGAACCCCAAGCCGGGCAGTCTGACCACAGTCCCATGCCCCGGAGGGTCTTGCTGCAGTGAGAAGCAGCAAGCCACCCGGGCTGCCTCCCCACCACCCCAGGGAGCTCCAGGCCTTTCCCCCCCTCCACCGGCTCAAGCTGCTGGATGAGCTCCTGGCGTGCCCAGATTTCCTGCAGCAGGCGCACACTTTCCTAGAAACCGAGGCCCCGGGGGAGCTGCAGGAAACAGAAGAGCCCGTCGGGCTGTAACCACCCCTCAGCGAGGACGAATACAGGGCTCTGCTGGAGAAGTTTAGGACGCGGGCTGGGGATGGGTTCGCGGCAGGGAGATGTCCTCTCTTTCGTGGGGAACCCCTGGCTGGGCATGGAGGCGGTTGTCTTCCCTCTGGGCTGACCCGCCTGGCATTCCTGCCTCCTAGGACTGGGCCCTGGGTTGGAGAGAACTGCGACAGTTGAGAAATGCCATACTTGCTCATGTCCTGATCCCGCAGTCGCCCAGGAACCAGCAGGCGGCCATCGGCCATGACGCACTGGCTTCCGCGGGCAGCCACACTGCCTCCTGTGGGAGCAGCCCTCGCAGAGCTCTCTCTCTCTTTGCCTTTCCGCCACCCCACCCCCACCTGACCACCTGCTATCCCCCTGCCCCGGCAGTATATGCCCTTCCACGGGCTGGGTGGAAACCACGCCCCACAAAACACCAGTCTGCAGCCCAGGTTCTCTCTCCTCCCGCTCAGAACTTCTGTGCCTCCGCCCACCCCCCACAGCTCATCAACTCAGGCTCTGCGGCCTCCCAGGAGCTACCACCGTTCAGCGCCTGGCGGCTGTACACAGACCCCAGAGCCCGGGAACACCCGGGATGCTGAACCTTCCAGGCAGGAGGGAAGGCAGGCACAGGTGGAGAGAGGAACGTGAGACCTAGAGGGACGGAAGGATTGGCGGAGAGACTTTGGAAGGCAGGGAGGGAGGGATGGAGGGAGGGAGGAAGGGAGGGACTGACCGACAGAGAGAGGGAGGCAGTGAGGAACGGAGGGAAAGACAGAGGGACACAGGGAAAGAGAGAAGTCTGGAGGGAGCAAGGGACTGAGGGAGGAATGCAGGGAGAAAAAGCGCTCTCCAGAATCCTGAGCAACAACAGCCCGAAAACGGTGGCGCCCGCGCAGGGCTGAGGGTCATGCACGGGTAGGGTTAACACCAGTTCACCCCTTTGTCGTGACAAGGAATGGGCGGTTCCCTGAAAGACAAAAGACGGGGACTAGGGTTGCCGTGGGGTATTCACCCACGTGGTTTATGACCACACATCCCCAGGCCGAGCTGGCAGAGCCCAGGTCACACTGCCCCACCACCCACCCCAGAAGAGCCACACCTCAGGAGGACCAGCTCCACTGATTCCTGACGCCACTGCCCTCTGCAAGGTGGCCGGTAGCTCACGCCTCTCCGGCCCCACCCCCACACCGAGAGGCTGACCATGTTGACGTTTTGCTTCCGGAGCCTTGCGGACACCCAGAAACATCCAGGGAAGGGAGGAAGAGCAGCATGCTCTCTGCGCCCTCCTTCCATACCGGCCACACCGCAGACTCCCCACGCTATGGGATAGGGGACCCACTGGCCGCTTCATCACGCCGGGATGTATCTTGTCTCTGGGTTTCGGGCCTGAGCCTGGACAGGAGCCTCACACCTGCATGGGTGAGGCTGTCACGGCAACAACGACACCCACAGGCATCGGGTGTCTTCGCGGAGAGGGGACCTGCAAAACTCAAGACCCACACGGAGGTTCAGTTCCACATTCCACTCCACCCTTCCAGGCTGGTTTCTCCCTGCTGAAGGCGCGTGGGAACCCAGGGAGCGGCTTCCAGTTCCCGCAGGATCCCTGGAGAGGCCCGGAGAGCCTGCCCCCGCCCGAAACCCACCTCCCTCACCCCTTCCCCATCTTCTCCCCTTCCGCTGCGTCTCTGAGGCCTCGGGTCGAACCCCTCCCATCCCCCCCAACCCCACCTGACACAATGCCCCCACCCCCACCAGAACCACCACGCCCGGGGGGTATCTGGTGTACTTGAGGGACCCTCGGAGGTCGAGGGCGGGCTATCCCAGGGCTCAGCGGCAGGCAAGAAGTGGTGGAGCCTCCTTGCCTGTGGGCCATCTAAAGAGCCGCTGGCTGTCTGAGCCGGCCTCCTGTCTGGAGCGGAATGCCATGCGGAGCTCCCCTCACATGGCTCTCCACACCCTTCAAGCGGGCAACCCCCCGCTGGAAGCCGGAGGACTCCAGGACCATGGCGAGAGTCGCCTGATTCTGAGGCAAAGCTGCAGGCCCCAGCCTGCTTTGAGCGGAACCCGTACCTGGGAATCGCCACCAGAGAACGGTCCAGATCTGGTTTCAGAAGGAGAGGTCACGCCAGCTGAGGCAGCACTGGCGGGAATCTCCGCGCTGGCCGGGGAGACGCGGCCTGCAAGAAGGCAGGGGAAAGCAGACCTCCGTCACCCCATCCCAGACGGCCCTGCTGCTCTAGCCTTTGTAGGAAGGACGCCTCCAGGCACGCCACCAGGGAAGGACTGGCCAGAGAGACGGGCCTCCCGAGTCCAGGATTCACGCCTGATTTCAGAACCGGAAGCGGGCCAGGCACCAGATCGGGTCAGGGCGCCAGTGCACGAGGCGGCCCCTGCACCGCTGCCCCTCTATGGTGCCTTTCCGCCCTGCTCCTGGTCGGGTGGCCCTGGTATGGGATTTTATGCACGCCGCCTGGCTCCCACCCCAAGGGGCCCCTCCCACTCTCAGATCGCCGGGTGGCCTCCACATCCCCACAGCCTATGCCCCAGGGACAGGGACCCGCAGCATGGTTCGCCGGGCCCCGCACGTGGGACTGCGCCAGGCCCACCCAGCCAACACAGGACCAAGGCGCAGTTTGCTTCAAACACGTCCCAGGGCAGTCCCAGGAGGGCTGCCAGGGGCCCCAGGTCGCCGGGTGGCATGGGAACCCTAAGCCGGGCAGCTCCACCTCGCCAGCCCGCGCCCCCGGAGGGCTCCACGCCGCAGGAGCACATGCAAGCCATCCAGGCGCCGTCTCCACCACCCCAGGAAACCGGGCGCTCATCTCCACTCTGCTCCGGCCTGCTGCTGGATGAGCTCCTGGCGTACCCAGAGTTTCCGCAGCAGGTGCACCCTTTCCTAGAAACCGAGGCCCCTGGGGAGCTGCAGGTCTGGAAGAGTCTGGGCCGGGCTGGAACCACCCCTCAGCGAAGAATACCGGCTCTGCTGGAGGAGCTTTAGGGATGCGGGCTGTGGACGGGTCGCAGCAGGTCGGTGGTCTCTCTTTCGCGGGGAACCCCTGGTTGGCATGTGGAGGGCGTGGTCTTCCTCCTGGCTGACCTGCCTGGCATTCCTGCCTCCTAGACAGGACCCTGCTGAGAGACTTCACACAACGGAGAATTGCCATTCTTTCCCGGGCGTCCTGGGATCCCGAGTCGCCCAGGTACAAGCAGGCAGGTTGCTCACGCGACGCTGGTCATGGCAGACATTTGGCCTCCCAGGGAGCAGCCTGCAGAGCTCTCTTTGCCTTCCTCCAACTCCACCCCCCCCGCCTGGAATGTCGCTGCCACTGCCTCAAGTGGTGGTATGCTTCCCTTCCCCTGACTGTGTGTGGAGACCACCGCCCCTCAAAATACTGTCTGCAGCGCTCCAGTTCTCCTCTCCCTCCGGGTCAGCTCTCTGTGCCTCCACTCCAACGTCGCTCACCAAACCGTGCCTCTGCGGCCTCCCAGGACCTGCCACGGTGGAGTGCCTGGGCTGTACGCAGACCCCAGACCCCGGGCACACCCCGGATGCTGACCCTTCCAGGCGGGAGGGAAGGCAGGCACAGGTGGAGAGAGGAACGGGAGACCTAGAGGGATGGAAGGATGGGCGGAGAGATTTTGGAAGGCAGGGAGGGAGGGAGGGAGGGAGGGAGGGAATGACCGACAGAGGGAGGGAGGGACTGACTGACAGGGAGAGGGAGGCAGTGAAGAAAGGAGGGAAAGACAGAGGGACACAGGGACAGAGGGAGGGCGGGAGGGAGCAAGGCACCGAGGGAGGAAGACAGAGAGAAAAAGGGGTCTCCGGACTCCTGAAGCAACAGCAACCCAGCGCTCCGGGAAAACGGCAAGCGCCCGACGCAGGCTGAGGGCTGGGCAGCGGCCGGTGGGGCAGTCGTTCGCCCCCGTACCATTGCCCAAGGAATGGGCAGTTTACTAAAAGACAAAAGACGGGGACTCGTGTTGCCGTGGGGTATTCACCCACGTGGTTTACCGACCACACATCCCCAGGCCGAGGCTGGCAGTGGAGCGCCAGGACGACAGCCCCGACCACCGACAATAGAGGAGCCACACTCTGGAGGACTGAAGCCTGATTTTGATCCTGTTGGCTCTCTGCGGGGCCTGCACTTTTTCCGCCTCTGTTCCTACCCCCCACCCCCAGAGGCTGACCATGTTGACGGTTTGCTTCCGGAGCACTGCGGGCACCCAGAAACATCCAGGGAAGGGAGAAAGAGCAGCATCCTCTCTTTCGCCCTCCCTCCAACCTGCCACACTGCAGGACTCTATATCAAGCAGGACACGGGAATTCATCGCTGCTTACCAATGCCGGGCGTATCTTTTGGTTCTCTGAGTTTTCGCTTGTCTTTAGACGCGGAGCCAGACACCCGCGCAGGAGGACTGTGACGGCAATGGCAACACCCACAGGCATCGGGTTGTCTTTGACGGAGAGGGGGCCTGTAAAACTCAGACCCGACGGAGGTCTACTCACACTACCCACCCATCCAGGCTGGTTTCTCACTGCTGAACATCTACTCACTGGGAACCCAGTGGTTTTCCAGTTCCCCGCAGGAGATCCCAGGAGAGGCCCGAGAGACAGCCACCGCCTCAAACCCACCCCGCTACCCCATCACCTTCTCCCCTTCTCACAGTGCTCTCCTCATTCTCCGCCCCACTCCTCCCACCCCCAACCCTACATCATCACCTGCTCCCCACCGCCACAGCACCACCACGCCTGGGGCATCAGTGCTCTGGGGCTCCTGGGAAGGTTTGGTCGGCTGTCCCAGGCTCGCTGTAGGCAGGCAAGAATGAGTGGAGCCTCCCTGCCTGTGGGCCTTCATAAGAACCACTGGCTGTCT
The DNA here is from genome assembly GCA_023748175.1 of Hoolock leuconedys. Classification (NCBI taxonomy): domain Eukaryota; kingdom Metazoa; phylum Chordata; class Mammalia; order Primates; family Hylobatidae; genus Hoolock; species Hoolock leuconedys. The sequence continues at coordinate 23,137 of JAKGGE010002440.1, read as the reverse complement.
GCGCCGGCCTCCTGGCTGGACCGGAACGCCGCGATTTGCTCTCGCATGGTTTCCTAACACTCTTCAATGGCACCCTCCCGCTGAAGCCCGAGGACGGTGATGGCGGAGGAGACTGCCTGATGCAGGCAAAAGCGTAGGCCCTGTAAGCCTGCTTTGAACGGAACCCGTACCCTGGCATCGCCACCAGTGAACGGCTGCCAAAGGCCATAGGCATTCCGGAGCCCAGGGTCCAGATCTGGTTTCAGAACGAGAGGTCACGCCAGCTGGGGCAGCACCGGCGGGAATCTCCGCCCTGGCCGGGGAGACACGGCCTGCAGGAAGGCAGGCAAAAGCGGACCTCCGGCACCCCATCCCAGACGGCCCTGCTGCTCCTAGCCTTTGAGAAAGACCGCTTTCCAGGCATCGCCACCATGGAAGGACTGGCCAGATAGACGGGCCTCCCAGAATCCAGGATTCACGTCTGGTTTCAGAACCGAAGGGCCAGGCACCCAGGACCGGGTGGCAGGGCGTCAGCGCATCTAGGCGTTTCGCAACTCCGCCCCCGGGCCGTGTCACCCGCTCCCCTGGCCGGTGGCCCCGCAGGTGGAGATTTTGCTCACGCCCTGGTTCCTCCCGGCGGGGTCTCCTTTCCCAGCCCTCAGGACGCCTGGTGGCCTCCTAACACCCTCAGAAATTGTCCTGGGGGACCAGGACCCGTAGTGTGATTTGCCTGCCGGGCCCCCCTGGCGCAGTGGGACAGCCAGGGCCTGCTCAACCTGGGCTCACGGGGCCACATGCTTTGGCGCCACCCAATGTCCCACGGCAGTCCAGCTGATGGGGCCAGTCTCCCAGGTCGACGGGGTGGCATGAACCCCAAGCCGGGCTGCCCACCTTCCCCATCCCGCCACCGATGCCCGGTCGCAGGAGCAGATGTAACTGGTTCAAGGCCCTCCCACCACCCCAAGATCCCAGACGCCTTTTCCTCCACTCCCTCCAAGTCTGTTGCTGGATGAGCTCCTGGCGTGCTCCAGAGTTTTCTGCAGGAGGCCCACCCTTCCAAGAAACCGAGTCCCCCGGGAGCTGCAGGAACAAAGAGTCACTGGCTGGAACCACCCCACAAAGCAGGAAGAACATCGGGCTCTGCTGGAGGAGCTTTAGGACGTGGTCTGGGATGGGTCGAGGCAGGGCGGTGGCCTCTCTTTCGTGGGATCCCCTGGCTGGGCATGGAAGAGCGTGTCTTCCCTCCAGGCTGACCCGCGTGACATTCCTGCCTCATAGGACTGGGCACGCTGATAGACTCCGCACAAAGGAGAACTGCCATTCTTTCTTGGACGTCCCGGGGATCACAGAGCTGGCCCAGGTACCAGCAGGTGGGCCATCTACCACGCACGTGCGGGTTTGCGGGCAGCCACCTGGCCTCTTTGGGAGCAGCCCCGGCAGAGCTCTCTTGCCTTTCCGCCACCCCACTCCATCCTGAACATCGGCTACCCACGTCCCCGGCATCAGGTGTCTTCGCGGAGAGGGGGCCTGTAAAACTCAAGACCCACACGGAGGTTCAGTTCCACACTCCACTCCACACTTCCAGACTGGTTTCTCCCTGCTGAAGACGGGTTTTGAAAACACAAGGAATGCTTCCAGTTCCCGTGGGATCCCTGGATAGGCCTGGAGAGCCACACCCCGCCTGAAACCCACCCCCCTCACCCCTTCCTCCTCTCCCCCCCTCTGCTGCGCCTCTGGCCTCCTGCCCCACCACTCCCACCACCCCAACCCCACTTCCCTCACCCAATGCCCCCACCACCTCCACCACCACCACACCCAGGGGGCGTCAGTGCGATTGGGCTCCACTGGAGTGTGAGAGGGGCTGGGATTTCCCAAGGCTCAGTGGCAGGCAAGAAGGGGTGGAGCCTCCCTGCCTGTGAGACATTCATAAGAGCTCTGGTTGTTCAAGGCGCCCAGCTCGTTGGTTGGACCGAAGGTCGCGGCGGTACCGCTGATGGCTCTCACTACACTCCTTCAACGGCACACCCCCCGCTGAAATTCGAGGGATGAGGAAGGCGAGAGACCGTCTGACCTGCGTGGCAAAAGTGATGTCTCCGCAAGCTCGCTTTTGAGCGAACCCGGCATCTGCATCGCCACTCAGAGAATGGGGTTCGGCCCAGGCCTTTGCGTCTTGAGCCCAGTCCAGATCTGGTTTCAGAACGAGAGGTCACGCCAGCTGAGGCAGCACTGGTGGGAATCTCCGCCCTGGCCGGGGTGATGTGGCCCGCAAGAAGGCACGTGAAAGCGGACCTCTGTCACCCCATCCCAGAAGGCCCTGCTGCTCCGTGCCTTTGAGAAGGATCGCTTTCCAGGCATCGCCACCTGGGAATGACTGGCCAGAGAGACGGGCCTCCCGGATTCCAGGATTCACGTCTTGTTTCAGAACCGAAGGGTCAGGCACCCGGGACCGGGTGGCAGGGCGCCGGCGCATGCAGGCGGCCCCTGCAACACGGCCCCCGGCTGGTGTCACCCTGCTACCTGGTCGGTGGCCCCGTCAGGCGGGGATTTTGCCTACGCCGCCCTGGCTACTCTCGAAGGGGACCTCTCCCACCATCAGATGCCTCGGTGAACTCCGCACACCCCGAGCAAATGCCCGGGGGACAAGGACCCACACTGCAATGGCCTGCCGGGCCCCTGCGCAGTGGGACAGCAAGGGCCCCCTCAAGCTGGGTCACAGGACAAAGGCGTGCTTGTGCCACCCATGTCCCAGGGCAGTCCGTGTTGGGGCTGGGGCCAGGGGCCACAGGTCACCAGGGCAGCATGAAAACCCCAAGCCGGGGCAGCTCCACCTCCCCTGGCGGCGCCCCCAGAGGGCTCCGTGCTGCAGGAGCAGATGCAAGCCGTCCGGGCGACCTCCCCAACGCCCCAGGATCCCGGGTACTCGTCTCCAATCCCCTCCGGCCTGCTGCTGGATGACCTCCTGTCATGCCCAGAGATTCTGCAGCAGGTGCATCCTTTACTAGAAACAGAGGCACCGGGGAGCTGCAGGAATCGGAAGAGCCCGCCTATCTGCAACCACCCCTCAGCGAGGAAGAATACCGGGCTCTGCTGGAGGAGATTTAGGACGCGGGCTGGGGACGGGGTCGCGGCAGGGCGTTGGCCTCTTATTCGTGGGGAACCTTTGGCTGGGCATGGACAGCAGTGTCATCAATCCGGGCTGACCCGCCTGGCATTCCTGCCTACTAGGACTGGGCCAGGTGAGAGACTCCACACAAAGGAGAACTGCCACTCTTTCCTGGCCTCCTGTGGGAGCAGCCCGCAGAGTTTCCTTGCTCTTCCCGCTCATCCCCATCCCACCCCTGCATGACCACCGGGCAACCCTCACTGAAGTATAAAGGGCTCCCCTGGCTGGGTGGAGACTTGTCCCAAGAAAAAACACCTGACCCTGGCAGCATCCAGGTTCTCTCCTCCCCAGGGCTCTCTTCATGCCTCCCTTCCACTCCATCACTGCCAACTGGGTGACTCCAGGATCTCCCCAGGAGCTGCCACCGTGTAGCGCCTGGAGGCTGTAAGCAGACTGCAGACCCCGGGCACACCCGGAATGCTGACCCTTCCAGGCGGGAGGGAAGGCAGGCACAGGTGGAGAGAGGAACGGGAGACCTAGAGGGACGGAAGGATGGGCGTAGAGAGTTTGGAAAGCAGGGAGGGAGGGATGGAGGGAGGCAGGGAGTGAGGGACTGACCGACAGAGAGAGGGAGGCAGTGAGGAACAGAGGGAAAGACAGAGGGACACAGGGACAGAGGGAGGGAGGGAGGGAGCAAGGGACCGTGGGAGGAAGGCAGGGAGAAAAAAGCTTGTCTCTGACCTCTGGAGCAAGAGCAGTCTCCTCGCGACCCGAAAACGGTAAGAGCCCGGTACTGCTGAGGGCTGGGCTGAGGTCGGCGCGACTGCTCACTTCCTGTTCTGACCAAGGAATGGGGCAAGCTCTGCTGACAAAAAAGAAGGGGGACCTGGCTGCCGCGGGGCATTCAATCCAATATTTGGTTTGAAGGACCCCACATCCCCAGGATGAGCCCCTGAAACCTGAGCCAGGGTCGCACAGCCGCCCCGGCCTCACCCACCACAGAGGAGTCGCACTCAGGGGACTGAAGCCCGATTTCGATTCCACGTCACCGCCCTCTGGCCCAGTGGGTCACGTCTTTCCGGCCCCACCCCCACCCTGAGAGGCTGACCATGTTGACGGTTTGCTTCCGGAGCCCTGCGGGCACCCAGAAACTTCCAGGGAAGGGAGGAAGGGCAGCATCCTCTCTTCGCCCTCCGTCCAAACCAGCCACACTTCGCAGGACTCCTCTACTGTTAGTGGGACACGGGAATCCATCTTCAAGCCATCACGCTGGGATGTATCTTGTCTCTGGGGTGTCGTTCTGGTCTTCAACGGGAGCCACACACCTGCGTGGGTGAGACTGTCACGGCAACGGCGACACCCACAGTCATCAGGTGTCTTCACAGAGAGGAGGCCCGTAAAACTCAAGACCCACACGGAGGTTCAGTTCCACACTCCACCACAACCTTCCAGGATGGATTCTCCCTGCTGAAGACACGTGGGATCCCAGGGAGCGGCTTCCAGTACCCGCGGGATCCCTGGAGAGGCCCGGAGAGAGAGCCACCACCCGAAACCCACCCCCATCACCCCTTCCAACTCTCCCCCTTCCGCTGCGTCTTCCTGGCCTCCGGCCCCACACCTCCCACCCCCCCAATCCCACCTCACACAATGCGCTCCATCCCCACCAGCACCACGACGCCCCGGGGCCATCACTGTGCTGGGGGCCCTCGGAGGGCGAGGGCGGGCTCTGACGGCTCAGTGGAAGGCAAGAGGGGGTGGAGTCTCCCTGCCTGTGGGCCGTCATAAGAGCCGCTGGCTGTCTGCGCCAGCCTCCTGGCTGGACTGGAACGCCATGCGGTGCTCCCCGCGATGGCTCTCCCGACACCTTCGAACGGCAAACTCCCCGCAGAAGCCCGAGGCAGAGGACAGCGGAGGAGACTCGTCTGGATCCCGAGGAAAAGCGAGGAACTGCGAGTGTGCTTTGAGCGTAGCCCGTACCCGGGCATCGCCACCAGAGAACGGCTGGCCCAGGCCATCGGCGTTCCGGAGCCCAGGGTCCAGATCTGGTTTCAGAACGAGAGGTCACGCCAGCTGAGGCAGCACCAGCGGGAATCTCCACCTTGGCGTGGGAGACGCGGCCCGCAAGAAGGCAGACGAATGTGCACCTCCGTCACCCCATCCCAGATGGCCCTGCTGCTCCGAGCCTTTGAGAAGTTTCACTTTCCAGGCATCGCTACCATGGAAGGACTGGCCAGAGAGACGGGCTTCTGGAGTCCAGGATTCACGTCTGGTTTCAGAACCGGGCCAGGCACCCGGGACCGGATGGCAGGGCGCCGGCGCAGGCAGGCGGCCCCTGCAACGCGGCCCCCGGAGGTTGTCACCCTGCCCCCGGTCGGTGGCCCCGGCAGGTGGGGATTTTGCCTATGCCGCCCTGGCTCCTCCTGAAGGGGCCCTCTCCCACCCTCAGATTACTCGGTGGTCACCCTGCATTCCTCCCGAGCACTGGGGTCTGGACGCCGCAGCACCAGATCCTGCCTGGCTCCCTGCACAGGGACAGCCATGGCTCCACCTGCTGGGCCACAGGGGCTGCTTATGCCCACCCACGTCCCAGGGCAGTCCTGCATGATGGGGGCCAGGGCGCCAGGTCACGGGAGTGAACCCAAGCCGGGCAGCTCCACCTCACCAGCCCGCAATCCCAGAGGGCCCCGCGCCGCAGGTGCAGATGCAAGCTGTTCGGGCGCCCTCCCCACCGCCCCAGGATCCCGGGCGCTCGTCTCCACTACCCTCCCAAATGCTGCTGGATGAGCTCCTGGCGTGCCCAGAGTTCCTGCAGCAGGCACACGTTTTCCTAGATACCGAGGCCCCGGGAGCTGCAGGAATCAGAAGAGCCTGCCGGGCTGGAACCACCCCTTTGCGAGGAAGAATACCAGGCTCTGCTGTAGGAGATTTAGGACGCGGGCTGGTTACGGGGTCGCGGCAGGGAGGTGGCCTCTCTTTCGCGGGGATCCCCTCCCCCTGGGCATGGAGGGGCGTGTCTTCTCCTGGTTGACCAGCCTGGCAGCCCCTGCCTCCTAGACTGGGTTCCGTGAGAGACCCAAGACAAAGGAGAAGTGCCATTCTTTCCTGGGCGTCCCGGGATCGTGGAGCCAGCCCAGGTACGAGCAGGCGGGACGTCTACCACGCACGCGCTGGTTTACGGGCAGCCACCTGGCCTCCTGTGGGAGCAGCCCCGGCAGAGCTCTCTTGCCTTTCCGCCACACCACCGCCGCCTGACCACCGGCTACCCCCCTCCCCGGCAGTATCCAGGCTCTCCCCCTCCTGGCTCTCGCCCCCAGCCTAAGCTCCACCATCACTGCCAACCTCGTTGCCTCTGCAGCCTCCCAGGAGCTGCCCCTGTGGAGTGCCTGGCGGCTGTACGCAGACCCCAGAAGCCGGGCACACCCAGTATGCTTCCCCTTCCAGGTGGAAGGTAGGGCAGGCACAGGTGGAGAGAGGAACGGGAGACATAGAGGGACGGAAGGATGGTTGGAGAGATTTTGGAAGGCATGGAGGGGGGGATGGAGGGAGGGAAGAAGGGAGGGACTGACCGACAGAGAGAGGGAGGCAGTGAGGAACGGATGGAATGACAGAGGGACACAGGGACAGAGGGAGGGCGGGAGGGAGCAAGGGTCCGAGGGAGGAAGGCAGGGAGAAAAAGTGGTCTATGGACTCCTGACCTACAGCAGCCCCGGCCCGAAAAATGGTGGGTCACCGGGCGCCTATTAGGGAGGCTCATGGAGGTCATGGGCACTCGCTTGTTCTCACCCATCGCCTAAATGAATGGGCGGTTTCCTCAAAGACAAAAGACGGACCTCAAGGTTGCCTGGGTATTCACCCACGTGGTTTACCACTCACACATCCAGGTCGGAGCCCTCGCTGGGCGAGTGCCAGGCAGACTGCCCCGACCACCGACCACAGAGGAGCCACACTCTGGAGGACTGAAGCCTTATTTCAGATTCCACCTCGCCGACCCCTCTCCGCAGGGCTGCAGCTCACGTCTTCTGCCCCACACCGCCCCCTGAGAGGGCTGACCTTGTTGACGGTTTGAGCTTGAGTCTCCAAGGGCAAGCAGAAACATCCAGGGAAGGGAGGAAGGGCAGCATCCCTCTTCTCGACCTCCCACCCAAACCTGCCACACCAAGAGACTCCCCCACGCTATGGGACACAGGAATCCATCACAAGCCATCACGCCGGGATGTATCTTGTCTCTGGGGTTTCACTCTGGTCTTCGACGGGAGCCATTGACTGCCGGGCAGTGAGACTGTCTCGTAACGGCAACACCCACAGGCATCAGGTGTCTCACGGGAGGGGCCTGTAAACTCAAGACCCACACGGAGGTTCAGTTCCACACTCCACCCACCCCTTCCAGGGTTGTGGGCTCTCCCCTGCTGAAGACACGTGGGAACAGAGGGAGCGTTTCCATTTCCTCGGGCGGGATCCCTGAGAGGTCTCGATACAGCACCTGCTCAAAAAACACACGCCCCTCACCCCTTCACCCTCTCCCCCTTCCACTGCGTCTCTCTGGCCTCCGGCCCCACGCCTCCAACCCTCCCCAACCCCACTCACACAATGCCCCCACCCCCACCAGCCCCACCATGCCCCAGGGACATCAGTACGCTGGGGCCCCTCGGAGGGCGAGGACGGGTGTCCCAGGTCTCAGCAGCAGGCAAGAAGGGGTGGAGCCTCCCAGCCTATGGGCATTCGTAAGAGTCACTGGCTTTCTGAGCCGCCCTCCTGGCTGTACCAGCACGCCGTGCGGAGCTCCCCACGATGGCTCTCCCGACACCTTCAAACGGCACCCCTCTCATGAAGCCCCAGGGACCCAGGACTCCAAGCGGAGGGAGACCTTGCTTGGACCCCTCAGAGGCAAAGCTGCACCAAGCAGGCTGCTTTGGATGTGGAACTGGGTACCTGCAAGCCTCGCCACCAGAGAATGGCTGGCCCAGGCCATCGGGGTTCTGGATCCCAGGGTCCAGATCTGGTTTCAGAACGAGAGGTCACGCCAGGTGAGGCAGCACCGGTGGGAATTTCCGCGCTGGCTGGGGAGACGCGGCCCGCAAGAAGGAAGATGAAAGCGGACCTCCGTCACCACATCCCAGACGGCCCTGCTCCTCCGAGCCTTTGAGAAGGATCGCTTTCCAGGCATCGCCACCGGGGAGGGACTGGCCAGAGAGAGGGGCTTCCCATATTCAAGGATTCACGTCTGGTTTCAGAAACGAAGGGCCAGGCACCCGGGACCGGGTGGCAGTGCGCCGGCGCACACAGGCAGACCCTGCAACGCTGCCCCGGGCGTGGTGTCACCTTCTCCCATCGTGGTGGCCCCGCAGGCAATTTTGCTTACGCCACCCTGGCTCCTCCCCGGCGGGGCCCTATCCCACCCTCTGGATCTCGGTGTCATGAACCCCCACTGAAATTTAAAGTCTGGGACTGGACCAAGAGGCTGGATTTATTCACAGACCCCATGCCGGTGGGACACCCAGGTCCCGCTCAAGCTGTGCCATAGGGCCAAGCCGTGCTTGCGCCACCTACGTCCCAGGGCAGTACGTGGTGGGGCTGGGGCCAGGGGCCCCAGGTCGCTGGGACGGCATTGGAACCCCAAGCCGGGGAAGCTCCACCTCCCCAGCCCACGTCCCCGGAGGGCTCCGCGCCGCAGGATCAGATGCAAGCCATCCCGGTGCCCTCCCCAACTCCCCAGGAGCCGGGGAGCTCATCTCCACTCCCCTCGGGCCTGCTGCTGGATGAACTCCTGGCGTGCCCAGAGTTTCTCCATCAGGCGCACCCTTTCCTAGAAACCGATGCCCCGTGGGAGCTGCAGGAATCGGAAGACCCCAACGGGCTGGAACCACCCCTCAGCGAGGAAGAATACCGGGCTCTGCTGGAGGAGCTTTAGAACGCGGGCTGGGGATGGGGTCGCGGCAGGGCGGTGGCCTCTTCACGGGGATCCCCTGGCTGGGGTCGTGGAGGGGCGTGTCTTCCCTCCGGGCTGACCCGGGCCTTTGGCATCTCCTGCCTCCTAGGACTCAGCCCAGTGAGAGACTCTGCACAAATGAGAACTGCCATTCTTTCCCCTGCTATCCTGGGATCACGAGCGGCCCAGGTACCAGCAGGCGGGCCGTCTACAGCGCACGCGCATGGTTTGCTGGCAGCCACCTGGCCTCCTGTGGTAGCAGCCCGGCAGTGCTCTGTTGCCTTTCTGCCACCCCATCCCTCCTGAATACACCGGTATACCCCCCCCTCACCGGCAGTAAGGCGCCCTTCCCGGCTGGGTGGAGACCCCCGTCCCGCGTAAAACACCGGGTTCGGCATGCCCAGACCTTCTCTCCCTCCCGGGGCCGCACCATCTGTGCCTCCACCGCCACTCACTGAAAACTGCGGACCCCTGGCGGCCTCCCAGGAGCTGCCACCGCGGAGCGCCTGGTGGCTGTACGCAGGCCCCAGACCCCGGGCACACATGGGATGCTGACCCTTCCAGGCGGGAGGAAAGGAAGGCACAGGTGGAGAGAGGAACAGGAGACCTAGAGGGATGGAAGGATGGTCGGAGAGACTTTGGTAGGCAGGGAGGGAGGGAGGGATGGAGTTAGGGAGGGACTGACCGACAGAGAGAGGGAGGCAGTGAGGAACGGAGGGAAAGACAGAGGGACAGAGGGACAGAGGGATGGCGGGAGGGAGAAAAGGACCGAGGGAGGAAGGCAGTGAGAAAAGGCTTTCTACGGACTCCTGGAGCAACAGCAGCCCCTCAAGGCCTGGAAAACGGTGTTCTTCAACACGCTGAGGGCTGAGTCGGGCGCCTTCGGGCACCCTTGTTCGCCCCTTGTCCTCGCCCAAGGAATGGGCGGTTTCCTCAAAACAAAAGACGGTGACTCGGGTTGCCGTGGGGTTTTCACCCACGTGGTTTACCTACCACACATTCCTGGTGTGACGAGCCCTGCAGCAGAGCGCCAGGTCGACTGCCCCGGACCAATTCCGACCCTCACAGAGGAGCCACACTCAGGAGTTCTGAAGCCTTATTTCGGATTCCATGTCACTCGGCCCTCTGCAAGGGGGCTGGTAGCTCACGTCCCTCCGGCCCTTTCCCCACCCCGAGAGGCTGACCATGTTGACCTGCTTGTTTTCCTGACTTCATGGCACCCAGAAACATCCAGGGAAGGGAGGAAGAGCAGCATCCTCTCTTCGCCCTCCCTCCAAACCGGCCAAACCGCAGACAGGGAAATCCATTGTCAAGCCATCACGCCGGGGATGTATCTTTTCTCTGGGGTTTCGCTGTGGTCTTCGACGGGAGCCAAACACCTGCGTGGGTGAGACTGTCACGGCAATGGCGACACCCACAGGCATCGGGTGTCTTCATGGAGAGGGGGCCTGTAAAACTCAAGACCCACACGGAGGTTCAGTTCCACACTCCACTCCACACTTCCAGGCTGGTTTCTCCCTGCTGCAGACGCGTGGGAACACAGGGAGTGGCTTCCAGTTCCCGCCGGATCCCTGGAGAGGCAGGGAGAGCCAGCCTCCCGCCAGAAACCCACCGCCTCACCCCTCTTCCTCCTGTTGGTCTCTGCCTCCGCCCCACCCTTCCCACCCCCCCCCCCCAACCCCACCTCAGACAATGCCCCCACCCCCACCAGCACCACCACGCCCCAGGGGCATCAGTGCGCTGGGGCCCCTCGGAGGGCATGAGGACGGAAGGTCCCAGGGCTCAGCCGGCAGGCAAGAATGGGTGGAGCCTCCCCTGCCTGTGGACTCCTCATAAGAGTCGCTGACTGTTCATACTGCCTCCTGGTTCTTACTGAATGGTTCAACCCCACATCGCTCAATCCATTACCTCCACGCCGAAGCCCAGCACGAGGATGCATGGGAGACCCTGCCTGGACCCTGAGGCAGTCTGCCCTGCAAGCCTGCTTTGAGTGGAACCCGAACCAGGGCATCGCCACCAGAGAATGGCTTGCCCAGGCAATCAGGGTTCCGGAACCCAGGGTCCAGATCTTGTTTCAGAACGGAGGTCACGCCAGCTGAGGCAGCACTCAAGGGAATTTCCTCACCGGGAGACGCGGCCCGCAAAACCAGGTGAAAGCGGTCCTCCGTCACCCCATCCCAGACGGCCCTGCTGCTCTGAGCCTTTGAGAAGTTCGCTTTCCAGGCAGCGCTACCAGGGAAGGACTGGCCAGAGAGACTTGCCTCCCGGAGTCCAGGATTCACGTCTGGCTTCAGAACCGAAAGGCCAGGCACGCGTGACCAGGTGGCTGGGCGTCAGCGCACGCAGGCGTCCACTGCAACGCGGCCCCCGGCGGGTGTCACCCTGCTCCCTGGTCGGTGGCTCCGGCAGGCGGGGATTTTGCCTACGCCACCCTGGCTCCTCCCGAAGGTGCCCTCTCCCACTCTGAGACACCTCAGTGGCCTCTGCAACCCCCGAGCAAATGCCTGAGGGACCGGGACCCGCAGCACGACGGTCTGCCAGGCCCCTGCTCGGTGGGACAGCCAGGCCCGCTACCAGTTGGGCCACAGGGCCACATGCGTGCTTGTGCCACACACGTCCCAGGGCATTCCGTGGTGCGGTTGCCGGGAGGTTCCAGGTCACCGGGCGTGGGAACCCGGTTGGCAGCTCCATCTCCCAGCCCGGCGCCTGGATGGCTCCTGCGCCGCAGGAGCAGGTGCAAGCCGTCCAGGTGCTCCACCCCACCACCCAGGGAGCCCTGGCGCTGGTCTCCACTCCCGCCTGCTGCTGGATGAGCCCTGGCGTACCCAGAGCGCCTCTGCAGCAGGCTAATTACTCTAGAAACCGAGGTCCTCGGGGAGTCACAGGAATCAGAAGAGCCCGTCGGCTGAACCACCCTCAGCTTAGGAAGAATACCGGGCTCTGCTGGAGGAGCTTTAGGACGCCGGCTGGGATGGGGGTCAAAGGCAAGTGTGGTCTCTTCGGGAATCCCTGGCTGATGCTGGAGGGGCTTGTCTCCTCCGGCTGACCCACCCAGCCTGGCACCCGCCTCCTAGGACTGGGCCCGTGAGAGACTCCGCACAAAGGAGAACTGCCATTCTTTCCCAAGGCCCCTGGGATCAAGGGAGTCGCCAAGGTGGCCCTGTAGCAGGCAGGCCGTATACCAAGACGCGGTGTTTGCTGTCAGCCCCTGGAATCCTGTGGAGAAGCACGGGTAGTAGCTCTCTGTCTTTCCACCACATCAATCCTGCCTGACCACCGGCTACCCCCGGCAGGCGCCCTTCCCTGGCTGGTGGGAGACACCCGTCCAAGCAAACACCGGGCCAGGGCAAATTTTAGCCTCCCTCCCAGGCTAAGTCTCCTCTGGCGCTTCTCCACCGTTTTCACTCAAACCCAGGTTTTCATGGTCTCCCAGGAGCTGCCACCGTGGAGTGCCTGTCCACTGTACGCACACCCCAGACCCCGGGCAGACCTGGGATTCTGACCCTTCCAGGCAGGAGGGAAGGCAGGCAAATGTGGAGAGAGGAACAGGAGACATAGAGGGACGGAAGGATTGACAGGGAGATTTTGGAAGGCAGGGAGGGAGGGATGGAGGGAGGGAGTGAGGGAGGGACTGAGCGACAGAGAGAGGGAGGCAGTGAGGAACGGAGGGAAAGACAGAGGGACACTGGGAAAGAGGGAGGGCGGGAGGGAGCAAGGGACTGAGGAAGGAAGGCAGGGAGAAAAAGCGGTCTCCGGAATCCTGGAGCAACAGCAGCCTCACAAGGCCTGGAAACGCAGGCACCCTGCACGGCTGAGTGCTGGGCGGGCGGATTCTGTGGGCACCCTCGGCCCCGGACCACCGCCCAAGGAATGGGTGGTTTCAAAGACAAAAAAGACGTGAACTGGGTTGCTGTGGGTATCTGCCCACGTGGTTTACTGAACACACATCCTCAGGCCAAGCCCCGCAACAGAGCTGCTTCCGGGTCGGTGAGCCCCTGACCACCGACCACAGAGGAGCCACACACAGGAGGAATGGCCTGTTTTCAGCCACGTCGCTCAGCCCCTGCAAGGGGTCAGAAGCCACGCCTCCGCCCCCCACCCCCCCATCGCCGAAAGAGGGGATGACCATGTTGGACGGGGTTTGCTCCTGAGCCTGTGGGGAACCCAGAATGATCTAGGAAGGGACAGCGAGCAGCATCCTCTTCAACCTCCTCCCTCCAAACTGGCCATCACAGACTCCCCACTCAGGACACGGAATCTACTTCATCAAGCCATCACGCTGGGATGTATCTTGTCTCTGGGGTTTCGCCGATCATCGGGAGCCACACACCCGCGCGGGTGAGACTGTCACGGCAACGGCGACACACACAGGCATCGGGTGTCTTTGCGGAGAGGGGGCGTGTAAAACTCAAGACCCACACGGAGGTTCAGTTCCACACTCCACTCCAGCCATTCCACGCTGGTTTCTCCCTGCTGAAGACGCGTGGGAACCCAGAGAGCGGCTTCCAGTTCCCGCGGGATCCCTGTAGAGGCCTGGAGAGGCAGCCTTCCCCCCTGAAACCCACCCCTCACCCCTCTTCCTCACCCCTTTCTGCCCTCTGGCTTCTGCCCCACCCCTTCCACCACCCCCAAACCCACCTCAACGAATGCCCCCAACCCCACCAGCTCCACCACACCCCGGGGGCCTCAGTGCGCTGAGGCCCCTCAGAGGGCGAGGGCAGGCTGTCCCAGTGCTCAGCGGCAGGCAAGAAGGTGTGGGAGCCTCCCCTGCCTGTTTGCTCCTCGTGAAGAGCCTGGTTGGGGACAGTGCACCGGCCTCCTGCCTGGACCGGAACGCCATGCAGTGCTCACCGTGATGGCTCTCTTGACACACCTTCGAACGGCACTCTCCCCGCGGAGGCCTGAGTATGAGGACGGAGGAGGAGACTTGTCTGGACCCTGAGGCAAAGCGAGGCCCCTGCGAGCCTGCTTCTTGGGCAGAACCCCACCTCGGCATCACAGAGTATGGCTGGCCCAGGACATCGGCGTTCGGGAGCCCAGGGACCAGATCAGGTTTCAGAACGAGAGGTCACGCCAGCTGAGGCAGCACCGGCGGGAAACTCCGCCTTGGCCCGGGAGACACGGCCCGCAAGAAGGCAGGTGAAATCGGACCTCCGTCACCCCATCCCAGTTCTGCTACCTGAGCCTTGAGAAGGATGGCTTTCCAGGCATCGCCACCAGGGAAGGACTGGCTGTGAGAGACGGGCCCTGGAGTCCAGGATTCACGCCTGGTTTCCGAACTGAAGGGCCAGGCACCCTGGACCGGGTGGCAGAGTGCAGGCCATGCAGGCGCCCCTGTAAACACGTGCCCCTGGCTGGTGTCAGCCTGCCCCTGTCGGTAAGTAACACCTGGCAGGCGGGGATTTTGCCCATGCCGCCCTGGCTCCCTCCCCGGCGTCTCTCTCCCGCCCCCTCAGACTGATGACCCGCACCACCCGGGCGAAATGCCCGGGAATCGGGACACAGCGCGGATTGACTGCCGTTCCCGCGGGTGGGACAGCTGCCAGGGACTCACCGCTGGCTGGCCAGGGCCGAGGCGCGCTATGCCACCCACGCCCAGGTCAGTCCGTCGGGCTGGGGCCAGGGTCACAGGTCGCCGGGCGGCGCGTAAACCAAGGCGGGCAGATCCACCTCTCCCAACCCGCGCCACCAGAGAGGGCTCCGCGGTCGCAGGGGAGCAGACAAGCCATCCGTCACTCCTCCCCCCGCCTCGGCCCCATGAGTCCAGGCGCTTCCTCTCCACTCCTCCTGCTTGTAGCTGGATGAGCTCCTGGCGTGCCCAGAGATTCTGCAGCAGGCACAATTCATTTCCTGTGAAACCGATGCCCTGGGGGAGCTGCTGGAATCGGGAAGAGTCCGGCCGTTCTGGAGCCACCCCCCATGCGAGGGAAGAATACCAGGCTCTGCTGGAGGAGTTTAGACGCGGGTCAGGACATGGTCTGCAGGGTGTTGGCCGCCTTTCACAGGGGAACCTGGCTGGGCATGGAGGGCGTGTCTTCCTCCGGCTGACTCCACACCTGGCATTCCTGCCTCCTAGACTGGGCCCTCGTGAGAGACCCCAAAAAGGAGAACTGCTATTTCCTTGGCCTCCCGGCATCCCGAGCCGCCCAGGTACCAGCAGGTGGGCCGCCTACCACCTGACGCATGAAGTTTATGGCAGCCACCATGCCCTGTGGAAGCAGCCCCGCCCAGAGCTCTCTCTTTGCCTTCCAAGCACCCCACCCCTGCCTGACCACCGGCTACCCCACGCCCCGGCAGTATGCTGCCCTTCCCAGGGCTGGGCTGGAAACCCCGCCCCAAGTAAACACCAATCCCGGCAACGCCCAGGCCTCTCTATCCCTCCCGCTACTGCCCCTCTGGGCCTGCTCCACTGCCGCCACCAACCCGTGCCTCTGCAGCCTCCCAGGAGCTGCCACAGTGGAGCGCCTGACGGCTGTATGCAGACCCCAGACCCCGGGCACACCCGAGATGCCGACCTTCCAGGCGGTAGGGAAGGCAGGCACAGGTGGAGAGAGGAACGGGAGACCTAGAGGGACTAGAAGACTACAGGGAGATTTTGGAAGGCAGGGAGGGAGGGATGGAGGGAGGGAGTGAGGGAGGGACTGAGCGACAGTGAGAGGGAGGCAGTGAGGAATGGAGGGAAAGACAGAGGAACACAGGGACAGAGGGAGGGCGGGAGGGAGCAAGGGACCGAGGGAGGAAGGCAGGGAGAAAAAGCGGTCTCCAGACTCCTGGAGCAAGAGCAGCCCCACGCTCCGGGAAAATGGTAAGGGACCAGCACGGGCTGAGTGCTGGGCGGCGTCCGGCGTGGGCACTCTGTCTCAACCTCGCTCCATCGCTTCAAGAATGGGCGGTTTCAAACGCAAAAGATGGGGACTGCCGGGTATTCACCCACGCAGCCACCACCACATCCCTTTCAGGCCGAGGCCCTCAAGCAGCAGAGCCAGGCCGACAGCCCCACCTCAACGACCACAGAGGAGCCACACTCAAGAGGACTGAAGCGCGGATTTTGATTCCACTCACCTCCTCGGCACCTGCAAGGGGGGTCGCAGTCAGCGCCCTCCCGCCCTGACCCCCCACCGGGCCAGAGGCTGGACCATGTTTAATGGGTTTGTTCCCTCGGAGCCCTGTGGGTACCCAGAAACATCCAGGTACAAGTGGAGAAGAGCATACTGTCTTCTGCCCTCCCTCCAAACCGACCACACCGCAGGATTCCCCAATGTCGCCATGATGGATGGAATCCACTGCCGCCATCACGCCGGGATGTATCTTGTCTGGGGTTTGCCTGTCTTCACGGGAGCCACACACCTGCGTGGGTGGACAAACACGTGACCCATGCACACTCACAGGCATCGGGTGTCTTCGCTGAGATGGGGCCTGTAAAACTCAAGACCCACACAGAGGTTGAGATCCGCACCCACTCCACACTTCCAGGCTGGTTTCTCCCTGCTGAAGACACGGGAACACAGGGAGTGGGTTCTGTGATCCCGTGGGATCCCCTGGAGAGGCCCTGAGAGCCAGCTCCCCCGCTTCTGAAACTCCACCCCAGTCACACCTTCCCCTCCCTCCCAAGCTGCACTCTCTGGGCTCTCTCTGTCCCCTACCCCCCTCCCCACCCCCCCCCCAGCACCACCCTCACCCAATGCCCCTACCCCACCATCACCACCACGCCCCTCGGTGCATCAGTTCGCTGTGGCCCCTTGACATGAGGGCTGGCTGTCCCAAGGCTCAGCGGCAGGCAAGAAGGGTTGAGCCCTCCCTGCCCAGGGTCATCTTAAGAGCCGCTGGTTGGGTCTGCCTGGCCTCCTGGCTGGATGGAACTGCACAGGCTCCCCCCAAGAATGGTTCTCCTCCTGACACCTGCAACTGCCACCCCTCTCAAGTGAAGCCCCAAGACCCAGGACCTGGCAGGGAGGACTCCTCTGGACCCCTCGGTGGCAAAGCCAGGAACTCACAGTGCCTGCTTTGAGCTGAACTGCACCGGCTCCCTCACCAGAGAATGGCTGGCCCAGGCCATCGGGGTTCCGGAGCCCAGGGTCCAGATCTGGTTTCAGAACGAGAGGTCATGCCAGCTGAGGCAGCACCGGTGGGAATTTCCGCGCTGGCCGGGGAGATGAGGCCCGCAAGAAGGAAGATGAAAGGACCTCCGTGGCCACATTGTAGACGCGGCCCTGCTGCTCCGGTGCCTTTGAGAAGTATCGCTTTCCAGGCATCGCCACCAGGGAGGGACTGGCCAGAGAGACGGGCTTCCCGTAGTCAAGGATTCACGTCTGGTTTCAGAAACGAAGGGCCAGGCATACGGGACCGGGTAGCAGTGCGCCGGCGCACGCAGGCGGACCCTGCAACGCGGCCCCCGGCGGGTGTACCCCTGCTCCCTGGTCGGTGGTCCCGGCAGGCGGGGATTTTGCTTACGCCGCCCTGGCTCCTCCCAAAGGGGCCCTATCCCACCCTTGACGTTCGGTGCCCTCCGCACACCCAGAGCAAAAGCCTGGGGGACCGGGTCCTGCAGCGCGATGGCCTGCTGTGACCCTGCGCGGTGGGATAGCCAGAGCCTGCCTGCTGTGCCACAGGGGCCAAGCTGCAGCTATGCCTACCCACGCCCCAGGGCAGTACGTGTGGTGGGGCTGTAGTTAGGGTCCCAGGTCGCTGGGACGACAGCCCGCCGGGAAGATCCACCTCCCCAGCCCACGCCCCTCGAGGTGGGTTCGTCAACAGGGATCAGATGCAAGCCATCCTGGCCGCCTCCCCAACGCCCCAGGAGCCGGGAGCTCATCTCCACCTCCCCTCCTGCCTGTTGCTGGATGAACTCCCCATGCGGCGCGAGTTTCTCCATCAGGCGCACCCTTTCCTAGAAACCGGGCCCCGGGTAGCTGCAAGACCGGAAGAGCCCACTGGCTGGAACCACCCCTCAGCTGAAGAACACCCGCCTGCCCAGAGCTTAGGACGTGGCTGGGACGGGCTTTATGGCTGGCAGTGTAGCCCCGGGAACTCCTGGCTGGTCATGGAGGGGCGTGTCTCCGGGCTGACCCGCCTGGCATTCTGCCTCCCACCCAGCCCAGGAGAGACTCCGCGACAAATGAGAACTGCCATTCTTCCTGGAAGGCCCCAGGGATCGCTGGAGCCGCCTCAGGTACCAGCAGGCTACGCCTGCAGGCACCGCGGGCCGTTTGGCAGCCACCTGGCTCCTGGCGGTTCCAGCAGGGGCTCTCTTTGACTTTCCACTCACCCCATCCCCGCCTGGACCACTGGCTACCCCCCCGCCTCGCAAAAGGCCCTTCCCCTGGCTGTGGGAGACCCCCGTCTCCCAAGGAACACCTGGCTCGGCAGCTGCCCAGGGCCTTTCTCCCACCACAGACTCCTCCTCAGGCTCTCCAATCACGCCGGGCTAATCTGGTATGCCCCCCAAGGGTTCCTCCAGGAGCTGCCATGGAGCCTATTGCATGAGGTCTCAGGACCCTGGGCACACCTGGGATGCTGACCTTCCAGGTGGAGGAAAGGAAGGCACATGTGGAGAGAGGAACAGAAGACCCAGAGGGATGGAAGGGATGGTCGGAGAGACTTGGTGGCAGGGAGGAGGGATGGAGTTAGGGGAGGGAGGGTGGACTGACCGACAGAGAGAGGGGAGGCAGGAGGAACGGAGGGAAAGACAGAGGGACACAGGGACAGAGGGAGGGCGAGAGAGCAAAGGACCCATGGAGGAAGGCAGGGAGAAAAGCGGCCCGGACTCCTGAGCAACAGTAGCCCCGGCCCGGAAAACGGGTAAGTGCCCTGCAGGCTGAGGGCAGGCGGGTCGGCAGGGCACCTGTCTCGGCCTCGGCTTGTCAGCCCAAGGAAATGGGCTGGTTTCCTCAAAGACAAAAGACGGGGACCGATTTGTCGCGGTATTCACCCAATGGTTTACCAACACCACACATCCC
The DNA here is from genome assembly GCA_023748175.1 of Hoolock leuconedys. Classification (NCBI taxonomy): domain Eukaryota; kingdom Metazoa; phylum Chordata; class Mammalia; order Primates; family Hylobatidae; genus Hoolock; species Hoolock leuconedys. The sequence continues at coordinate 4,173 of JAKGGE010002440.1, read as the reverse complement.
CAGGCCGAGCCCCTCAAGAAGGAGCCTGGGTCGGCCAGCCCCTCACCTCAATCGCAATTCTACAGAGGGAGCTACACTCAGGAGGACTGAAGCCTTATTTCTGGATTGCATGTCGCCGGCCCTGTGGGCAAGGTCAGCAGCTCTCAATGCTCCCGCCCTACTCCCACCCCTAAGAGGCTGACCATGTTGACGGTTTAGCCCCGAGTTCATGGCACCAGAAACATCCAGGGAAGGAGGAAGAGCAGCATCCCTCTTCGCCTCCCTCCAAACCTTCCACATCTATTAGACCCCACGCTAGGACACGGAATCCATAGTCAAGCCATCACACCGGGTTGTATCTTGTCTCTGTTTGCTCTGGTCTTCGACGGGAGCCACAAACACCTGCGTGGGTGAGAATGTAACGGCCACGGCGACACCCACAGGCATCGGGTGTCTTCACTGCGAGGGGCCCTGTAAAACGCAAGACCCACACGGAGGTTCAGTTCCACAGTCCACTCCACCCTTCCAGGCTGGTTTTTCCCTGCTGAAGACGCGTGGGAACGCAGGGAGGGGCTTCCAGTTCCCACGGGATAACTGGAGAGGCCTGGAGAGCCAACCCCCGCCCGAAACCCAACCCCCTCACCCCTTCTCCCCTTCCTCCCCCTTCCTCGCTGCGTCTGGCCTCCCTGGCCTCCGGCCCCACACCTCCCACCGCCACCAACCCCACCTCGCCCAATGCCCCCAACCCCACCAACACCACCACACCCCGGGGGCATCAGAGCGCTGGGGCCCCTCGGAGGGCGAGGGCGGGCTGTCCCAGGGCTCAGCGGCAGGCAAGAAGGGTTGGGGCCTCCCTGCCTGCGGGCCTTCTTAAGAGCCGCTGGCTGTCTGTGCCGGCCTCCTGGCTGGATTGGAAAGCCGTGCGGTGCTCCCCGCGATGGTTCTCACGCACACTCAACGGGCACCTCCCCGCGGGAAGTCTCGAGATCTAGCACGCGTAGGGGAGACTCGTCTGGCCACCGAGGGTATAAGGAGGTCATGAAGCCTGCTTTTGAGCGGAACCCGTACCCGGCATCACCACCAGAGAACGGCTGGCACAGGCCATCGGCTTTCGGATCCTTGTGATCCAGACTGGTTTCAGAACGAGAGGTCATGCTGAGGAAGCACCCATGGAATTCCCGCCTGGTCGGGAGACGCGCCCGGAAGAAGGCATTTGAGCGACCTCCGGCCACCCCATTCCAGACGGGCCCTGCTGCCCGGAAGCCTTGAGAAGGATCGCTTCCAGGCATTGCTGGGCAAGTGTCTGGCCAGAGAGATGGGCCTCCGGAGTCCAGGATTCACGTCTGGCTCAGAACCGGCCAGCACCCGGGACAGGGTGGCAGGGCCAAGACTCCAGGCGGCTCCCTGCAACGCCGTCTCCCACCGGTGTCACCCTGCTCCCAGGTCGGGTGGCCCCGCAGAGGGGATTTTTGCTCATGCCACCTGTCCCTCCCGCTGGCGGGCCCCTCCCCCAGTCAGACGTCTTGTCTCCTCCGCACCCCTGAGCAAATGCCCGGGATTGAAACCTGGCTGGCGCTGAATGGCCTGACGGGCCCCCCGCGCAGGGACAGCCAGGTTCGCTCAAGCTTGGCCACAGGGCCAAGATTTGCTTGCCACCCACGCCCCAGGGCAGTCCGCGGTGGGGACTGGGGACAGCGCCCCAGGTCGCCGGGCGGCGTGGAACCCCTGCTCGCGGGCAGATCCACCTGCTCGCCCGCGACCCCGAGGGGCCCTCAAGACCGCAGGAGCAGATGCAGCCGTCTGTGTGCCCCTCCCTCCACCACCCCAGGAGCCCGGGCGCTCGTCTCCACTCCCTTCCGGCCTGCTGCTGGATGAGCTCCTGGCATGCCCAGAGTTTCTGCTGCAGGTGTAAACTTTCCTCTAGAAACCGAGGACCCGGGAGCTGTATAAGAAGAGTCTACTGGGTTGAACCCCCCAGTAGGAAGAATACTCAGGCTCTGCTGGAGGAGCTTTAGGATCTGGCTGGGGACGGTCACGTATGGACGGGTGGCTCCTCTTTCAAGAGGGGAACCCCTGGTTGGAATGGTAAGTGTCTCCTCTGGCTGACCCTCCTGGCATTCCTGCCTCCTAGACCATGCCGTGATAATCCACAAAGGAGAACTGCTATTCTCTTCCCCATGCCCCGATCCCGAACTGCCAAGGTACCAGCAGGCGGGCCATCTACCACGCATGCGTGGGTTTGTGGGTAGCCACCTGGCCTCCTGTGGGAGCAGCCCCGGGAGAGCTCTCTTGCCTTTCCGCCACCCCACCCCAGCCTGACCACTGGCTACCCCCGCCCCGGCAGTATGCATCCTTCCCCGGGCTGGGTGGAGACCCCTGTCCCACGAAACACTGGGCCCGGGCAGGGTCCAGGCCTTCTCTCTCTCCTGGGATCGGGCCTCTGCCCCATCAGCCCACCTTGCCTCGACAACCCTGCAGCCCCATGCCTCCCCTGAGCTGCCACCATGGAGCCTGGCGCTTGCACGCGAGATCTAGCCCCGGCACACCCTGGATGCTGACCCTTCCAGGCGGGAGGGAAGGCAGGCAGAGGTCGTGAGAGGATAGGGAGACCTACAGGGATGGAAGGATGGGCGGAGAGACTTTGGAAGGGAGGGAGGGAGGGAGGGAGGGAGGGACTGACCGACAGAGAGAGGGAGGCAGTGAGGAACGGAGGGAAGGACAGAACGACACAGGGAGGGATGGAGGGCGGGAGGGATCAAGGGACCGAGGGAGGAAGGCAGGGAGAGGGAAGAAGGGTTCCTCGGGACTCCTGAGTAAGAGTAGCCCGGCATTCCTCGAAAACAGTACCGGGCGCTGCGTCGCAGGTCTGGGCCAGCCGGGCACTGCCGGGCCTCATCTGTGAAGCCAAGGAATGGGCGGTTTCCTCAAAGACAAAAGACGGGTATTCGGGTTGCTGTGGGGTATTCACCCACGTGCTTTACTGACCACACATCCCCAGGCCGAGCCCTGCAGTGAAGCACCAGGACGACAGCCCCGACCACCAACCACAGAGGAGCCACACTCAGGAGGACTGAAGCCTGATTTCAGATTCCACGTCGCTCGGCCCTCTGCAAGGGGGATGGTGGTCACGCCCTCCCGCCCCACTCCCCCAACCCGAGAGGCTGACCAAGTGGTCGGTTTGCTTCCGGAGCCCTGCGGGCACCAAGAAACATCCAGGGAAAGGAGGAAGAGCAGCATCCTCTCTTGGCCCTCCCTCCAAAGCTGCCACTACAGACTCCCCCCACATTGCGGACACTGGAATCCATCGTCAAGCCACCGGGCCGGGATGTATCTTGTCTCCCCTGCTCAGCCTGGTCTTCAACGGGAGCCACACACCTTGTGAGACTGTCACGCAACAGTGACGCCCAGAGGCATCTGGTGTCTTCAAGAGAGAGGGGGCCTGTAAAACCTCAAGACCCACACGGAGGTTCAGTTACAAATCCTTACCCACCCCTTCCAGGCTGGTTTCTCCCCTGCTGAGGACGCCTGGGATACCAGGGAGTGGCTTCCAGTTCCCGAGGGGATCCCCTGGAGAGGTCTGGAGAGCCCAGCCCCCCTCACCTCAAAACCACACACTCACCCCTTCCCTCTCTCCCTTTCCCACAAGTGTATCTCTGGCTTCCGACCCACCCTCCCACCTCCCCCAACCCCACCTCACCCAATGCCACCACCCCCACCAGCACCACCACACGCCTGGGTCATTAGTGCACTGGGGCCCCTCTGAGGGCGAGGGCGGGCTGTCCCAGGGCTCAGAGGCAGGCAAGAAGGGGTGGAGCCCTGCCTGTGGGTTTCCACATAAGAGAGCCGCTGGCTCTCGCCAGCCAGACACCTGGATGGACCGGAACGCCGTGCGGTGCTCCCCGTGATGGCTCTCCCGACACCTTCGAACGGCACACTCCCTGCGGAAGCCTGAAGACGAGAATGGCAGAGGAGACTCGTCTGGACCCCGAGGCAAAGCAAGGCCCTGCGATCCTGCTTTGAGTGCAACCCGTACTCTGGCATCACCACCAGAGAACGGCTGGCCCAGGCCATAGGCGTTCCGGAGCCCAGGTTCCAGATCTGGTTTCAGAACCAGAGGTCAGGCCAGCTGGGGCAGGACCCGTGAGTTATCCCCCCCTGGTCGGGGAGACGCCCCAAGAAGGCAGGCTTAAACAG
>JAKGGE010001830.1:0-33991 GCA_023748175.1 Hoolock leuconedys | reverse complement strand
GGAAGACGAGAATGGCAGAGGAGACCTCGTCTGGACCCCGAGGCAAAGTAAGGCCCCTGGGCGTATCCTGCTTTGAGTGCAACCCGTGACTCTGGCATCGCCACCAGAGAACGGCTGGCCCAGGCCATAGGCGTTCCGGAGCCCAGGTTCCAGATCTGTTTGAACCAGAGGTCAGGCCAGCTGGGGCAGGAACCGTGAGTTATCCCCCCCTGGTCGGGGAGACGCCCCAAGAAGGCAGGCTTAAACAGACCGTGAAAATGCCAAAGAGGATACACTACAATGGAAATTTTGTTAATTCATGAACCAATATATCCATGTTATGGAACGAATAAATGTTATCTTCCTTTCACCACTAATCAAGCAATTTTTACCTTCCTGTGAAAATATGCTCACGTACACCGAGAATGGTAGGTTGACGAAGTCCATGGTCTTCTATTGAATTCTTTTCCAGAAGGTTACATTTTAAGTGCCTCTTCCAAATAGTTATCCTAAAAAATCATAAGTTGTGAAATAATGATAGCCAAAGCCAGATGAATCAGCATTTATTCCAGAATTTCTTCTTCATTACTTTTTGATTCGTACTAATAGTCTGAAGAGCTTCGCCACGAGTAAAGATGATTGCATTGTTTGATTTTCTGGTTTTCCTTCACCTATCTTTGCTGATCCTGTAATTTATACGGCATATTTCCTTAAAGAAGAAAATTACACGACATGTTAGTATTTCAGAATGTTGTTCCTAAAGAATATGAATTCAACACGAAATTTTTTTTTACCTGGCTCACGGTTGTCAACAGCTTTAACTAGCACAGAGTAGTAGACCTTGTGAACCTTTTCGCCACTGTTCTCCTCAAATCACCAATGCGAACACGAAGAGAAGGATAGCTGCATTTGTATATATATATATATTTTATTTTTAGGTCTTGTTTGAACTGCATGAGTTTAATACTTTGAGGAGCTCATGTGAGGCATTTACGAACAAGTTGTAACGTCCGTAACACGTTTTCTACTTCTAGATTTTACAAAATGCGATTCAACTGGATCCGATATAACATAATTATTGCATGCTTGAAATTAGTGGAGCTTTGTCAATATAAAATGTTGATATTGGATGAAAAAATTATGATATTATGCATGAGAAAGGTACCTCCAAAGACTATATTAGCTTCTGATTGAAACCCATTCCGTATCGAACTTACCGGTGTTCAGTACGTTCTGTCGCACGCCCAGATTCCCCTGACTGTTTCGCGTCTCAGATTTGCGCATATGTGACTCTCATGTTCATGGCCCCCGCTGCGCAGATAATGATCTTTACCTCTTTTCTTCCTCGTGATCGGTAACTACTTTTATATCCTTTTAATATCTCTGCACCAAAAGATGACGAAAATTTAAGAGGAAAATCTACCAAAAGAAATATTACACAAAGACCCGCATCAGATAGCGATGTACCAAAGAAAAGAATCCACTCACCGCTTTCCCTGCCAGCCATGCTTGAAGCTTCCAAAGCTCCGATAGTACATCATACCCCTAACTGCACGACAGGTCAATATCAACAGCTGTAGAAAACGCCATTTAATAATGACAACTGCAAGAAACATTTTACTCAGTTCTACAAAGTGTCTGTCTCTAAGAAAGAGGCCCAATGGCGGAGTTGTGGTGGTCTGATTCTCCTCTATCTGACCAAACCTCACTTCTCGTTTGTAACGATTCTTCCATGAAGTTATTCCATTCGTCTAAACAGGAAATTGCATTATATCCAATTAAAAATAACGAGGAATCAATTCATTAGCTATGAAGTAAGCTAGTTACAATGCATTATATCAAAAAGAAGCAAAGAATACAACCTGATAGACTCGGCAGGTAAAACAAAATAGAGACAGACCATCTTCATTTTCCAAATCGATCATTTTGGAAAATACAGTCTCCTCACTGTAGTAAGGGGTCATTACACTGCCAGCAATACACAAATTATGAGTATAATGGAATATGTATGAGAATTCACAAATTTATACACGTGATGATTCATCATAGAAAATTACCTTATACAAAAATTACTTCATGAGTCATTTGCCACTCTGCCCTAAAAACTGAACAAGTGGTTGATTTCATCATATGGTTTCCAATAACCATTTATTTGCATGATCTCACTATTTCTAAACTATATTGGTCACTGTTTCATATCTTTTAAGTTCCATGCATAGTTATTCTGTTCGAACTTCATCTGATGAAAAATCAAATACGTGCATTCCCAAATAGCTGCCAACAAAGCAAACTAAAACAGAAAAAGCTTTCCATCTACAATTGTATCTTAATTTTTAATGCCAGCCTGTTTTCTTTATATAATATTCCAAGATTTAGTAATTTGAGTTTATTTTTTTTCTCATTCCCTGAAAAAGACAGCAGACCACATTACGCATCCAGGATATCAAATAAGACACTGGTATATACTATAAAATGAAGACATGAAAAGTCTGGTTGCTGTTTCTAAGAATTGAGAATCGAACCTGAATGATAACATTTGTGTGGACTTTAGGTGCACGTGGCATTTCCATAAATAAGGAATTTGTAAAAATGCTATCCTCCTACGAGCTTCGGTTTGTGGTAGCAATATCTACTGCAGATTCTCCTTTACTGTCAATAGGATGTACAACCGCTTAATCTGAAAATATGTGGTGATAATGAGTAGCTTTCTTCAACTCAAGCTATTGTTTCAACTGGAAAAGCCAGGAGAACATTAATACTCCACCTGTTCTTCCAATGAGCCGTAATTACGTGTGGAGTAAAACACTATTGCAGGTTTTGAACCTGTACCAGCGAAAAGTTGTCTTCGGGGTACGAATCTTTATTACCGCCAAGATCGACCCTCCAACCTACTGAGAGCAATATTTAAGGACAGTTAGAGGAATTTATCTCCATAAACGCTCACTAACTCGGGCCATTCAGAACAAGGGTGTCATATGTCACCGACCGATTCTCATGAACCATCATGTCACGGGTGACAACTTACATGTCTTGCAGCAATAGCACAACTGTATCGCGCTTAGACGCATTACCCTCTTTCTACAATAAGGATTGCAAAGTATTTGTCATCCTCCTTACAGAGTAACAACAACTTGGAAGACGCAGAGATATCTATTTGCATATTTTAGCTGCAGTGTAATCCTACCAAGATACCTAGAAGCTCCACAAACTTCTTACAAAGTGTTTAGAGCATTCACTCTTGAAGTTGCTGAGAAATGCATTCTTTGCAATGCTAGCTTCCAATTTCTTTTTAATAATGATGCCTATGATCCCAGCTACAGAATGTGCAATGTAACGTTAATACCATCATGCACCAGATATAGACTGCTTGGGAAGACAAGGTATTCATTAATAGCATTGACCCAAGACACCTTTCTTTTAAACAAGAGAGATTTAGTGAGGCAACCTTTGGAATAAAGATTGATCAAGGTAGATAAGTTTAAGCATACAAAATTTATCAATTATAAGATGAATTGCTACCTCAGAAAATAATCTTATGACATACAATTGACCAGCCATGTTTTCATGCGTATTTTTGGATTTCTACAAGTATGCAACATTACCATCTCCTCCTAAACTCTCCTAAATGCCACATGACAATCTTGAAGAGTGCCCCTCAGATCCTGCAGTCATTGCACTCGATGAGCTAGGTTCATGGCTATAAAGGTTATGTGAATTGCCTACAAGAAGCTTCTTGTTGTAGACTGATCCGCCTAGGGCACATATAGGAGCTATATGTTAACGAACAATGACGATAAAAGATATCTGACTTCTTGAGTTGTAGAATGTCCAATAAAATTTAAATAATCTTTGCCTGTTATATTTCATAATACCTAAATTTGGAAAAAAATCCCTTTTTCTGAAATACACAGCCAATCACCAACAGCCAAAGATTTTAATATGTAGTGATTGAATATGGACCATAACATGATGCATAATTAAATTTCAAAAGGAAAAATCTAGTTGAGGAACAACAAATAAATTTTACCATACCTTTTCTCATTTTCCAATTACCAGAAGGTTAAGAATCAATTTAAAGGATTCATAGTATCTTCGATAAATAAGTATTTCATATACTCATCCGCACAGATACGTTTCCAAAGATCAGAGTCCTTGATTGAAATTGAGCAGCCATATCCAGTGCTACTTGGTATTCGTCTCATATGTTGATGAATTAATAAAATATGAAACATCGACAGTAGCAAGAACTGAAGAAGCATCAAATGAGTAAGTTGATAAAGACCTTGCTAGGCAAGAAAGGAATGGTGGCTATTGAATTATAAGTTCAGGCTGGTATCTGATGAGTAAGGAACTAACAACAGATCCACCTCCTGAAATAAAAAGAGCAGCAAATCTGAGTCTTCCAGGAAATTAATCAACACATATTGAATGAAAACAAAGAATAATATAAGTCAGCTTATGGCCTTTCCTGTCACTTTCTTATTAGATCTCTTTCTCGGAAGCTACATATTACTCTTCATTCCATAGCTGGAGCAAATTTTGCTGCTTCAGTTCTCTGTTTGGAGAGACCTAAATTTTGCAAGGTGTTGGATGCAAGATTAAAATCTTATGTTGATGTACTCAAACAGTTGCAGGAGAACCTCAGCAGCGCTTTGAGAAAGAGAATCCCTTTGTTACGAGCTTCAGCGGTACAAGATAAGTGTTGAAAGCTCCAGGCAAAGAGGAGTAGAACCAAGTGATCTTAGCATGCCCAGTGTCCGTATCTGTAAGGAGATAGATGCAGGAGTTCAAATATCAGGAAAGTATTGATTGAGATTAAAAATGGGTTAATCACTACAATATCGACCATATATTGATTACCTAGGTGTAGGGAATTGATATATACAAGGTATATGATTAAGTGACCGATTTAGTTAAATTATTAGTTTATTTTTCTTGATATTTGTTGTAATATTTAGGTACCTATCATCAAGTCATACTTGAATTAGCTAGTTATTTTACGGTTATATATTAATTTTATGCAGAACGGAGCGTATTTAAGGCAGTAATACATTTTTGTATTCTTAAGTAATGTTGCCTGGACTATATCAGTACCCTCTTATACTTTTGAATTATTTTGGTATTATAATAATGGTCCGCTAACTGATTAGTGCAATTTCATTTTATATTTTCTTTTTCAGATGGTTGACTTGTAGATTTGGTTTGTACATGATATGACTGTTCTTATTAGGAAATTCCAATCCCTCAAACAACAAGCATGTGCAGTAACTTTAAACTGAATACTTGTGTCCTTATGAAGACTTCCTGATCTTGTGGATATATAAACACTCATGATAGGAAATACTAAAATTGTGGTAAGCAAGAGATTCCACATAGTTATAGTGGGAAACAAACCAACAGGAAATATCTGACGGTTCCAGTAATGCATACCATCCAAGTAAAAATTTCATAGATGTAATGTCTTGTAGATATCGAACAAAATTAATATGTAAGCTATAAGAATGTCTGTATATCAAGATTAATACCTCCGAGTCGACCGAATGCTCCAGAAACACCTCCATATAAGGTGGAGGAAAATGTACACCATATTTGAGTGTCCATAAAGTAAAACCTTGAAAAAAGATTTTAAAAGATGTCGTAATGCATATCTTAAAGCAAAAAAATGACAAGCTTAGGCATACCAAAATCGCCAGGAGCCCACAGCGAGACAACAGCAATCAAGATTTTCAGAAGCTGCATGAAACAGAAGCCTTCAACAGCTTCTGAACAATTTCAACCCACCACTCTGCTGGTGAAACCGGGAAAACATAAGCATTATTACCATTAGGGAAAAATTCATGCCAGGCATACTGAATGTGGTGAACATTCATTATATCCTTTTGTGGGTTTCACAGAGGTTGTATTCCGCCAGACAATAAAAACATGTCAGGTGACAAATGAATGCCTAAAAATCAGATCTTTTTATACTATAATCAGTATACACAAAGGATACACTACCTGCATGTAATAACTGAAGGCAAACCGAAGAAAACAGCAACACCCAAACAATGTATACCCAGTAAACAAACAGATCCAGGTAGCAGTTTCACACAAGCAAAAAGTGCCAGTATTTCAAAATTCAAAGGCTATAATTTTTCCGACAAACTTAATTACTTGAAAAGTGCAAATTGATCTCTTCATGCATACCACGTCCAACATACCTTTGGCTGAAAAAATTACGGGCTTAGCTGATAAATAAGCACAACATAAAAATAATAATAGCATAGTCCTTATACGTAACTTTACATACAGTACTCAAAATTACATCAACTGTCGTTACGAAATATATGACAAAGAGAGTTGGCATGACATAAAGCTTCATTGTGATCATCATGTATAGAATGATTTAATTGAAAAATGCTATGCCCAGTACATCTACCATACAGCACATCTTATGACCGGAGGATATTTCGTGCCCGTGGATACCATGTCAATCAATAAGTCCTAACACATTTCATCACTAATGGAGTTGTGCCACTGCATACATAACCTTAGATAGGAGTTTTCATCACATTGTTTAAATATGATATTTTTAATTAAATTTCGGTTATATTAAATATAACATTTTACACAGATTCAACCTGAGACCTATCATATAGTTTTAATGTATCTAAACATAGTTTTAATGTATTTTAGAGTAAAGCTTTTGTAAATTGAAAATAGAATGAAATGCACCAGATCTTCGAATATTTATATTCTTATGTTTGCAGATCTGAATATAGTGAGATTCCGTAAAACAATTTGCAGCAACTATTGTCATGCTGTTCTTGCTTTTTGAGTAAAGCTCGCACCCCAAGCAATAAATAGACAGAAAAGCTGATAGCACAACTTTTATGTAACCGCTTACTTCGTAGCTTAAACAGAGGGAAGACATAAAACTAAAATTAAACTAGAAATGAAAGAGAGGTGGTGTTGTACCTGGGACCACCATAACAGAAACCGGATAATATGCCAATCGGAATTCTCTATCCATCTTCGAGCATAGGAAATACGAATAGGGCCACTGCTAGTAAGTTAGGTGAGGTACAAAACCACAGCCATAATATATGTGTTGCAGCACCCCCTCTTACTCGATGAAGCCAGTTTGCCAAAATTGTTCAAAGGAAAATTTATCGTTGATGAGTCAATATAGAAAAAGGAAGAATTATGGCCCATGCAAGACTAACTAATATTTCGAGTAAAATTTCTTCGAGACATCAGTAAATTTCCATCTGTGATAGCCAGGGAAATTTAGAACAAGATCCAGAACACCTGTAACGACACAATGGGGAACAGTGATATGATCTGAATAATTGAAAATGAGTATCATGATTGCAGATGAATAATAAAATAATAGCAGGAAAACTTAAAACCAAGGATGTGTGGATTAGTGTGTCGGCATACCGATACTACACCAGCCAGTACATATTAGTTCCGCGCCGACCCTTTGGATTTGGTCGAGGAATGGTGCAACCCGTGCCCAAAACCTGAAACCTTGCTTAAAATCATATAATTCATAATCATTTTATACATATTGAATCTGTGTACCGAACCGCCCAATAAACCAATATGGATCTTTAAAAAGTTGCACTGATTTTTTTTATTATTTCTTATGCCGTTCAAATTAGTTTCATTGTATTTAGTGTCGAAAAATCTTGCATCACCTCCAGTTTTTGAAACGAAACGGAAAAAACTGTTCCGGAAGCGTGCTAAGGTTCCAAGGTAAGCCTATGAATGTCATAGAGGCTGCAAAAATCACCTAGTTAGACAACTGAATTTGCCTTCAATCTACAACATGCATGGACTTGTTGCCAAAACCAATTTTTAGGGAATAATCCACATGCAGAGCCACTGAAGCCGAATTTGGTGTTCATGACGTAGCGCCTGCAGTCCCCGCATAGCAGACTATTTATATATCAAGCTGAATCCTTAGTTGCTATCTTTCTTATTAATATCCCTAAAGAATTTTTGAAACTTGAAGAAACAAATCATATTTCAAAATCTCAGAAACATGGTGATAATCCTGTTAGTGATTTTCTACATGGTGCGTTGCTTATTTTGCTAACCGGTATCTCCTAACAATATTATATTTGGGGATCTAAAAGTACTGTTAACATGCCCATTAGATTAATCACATAAATATTGAAAGTAAAAAAAAAAAAATTGAGATTGATGACTTGATAAAGGTTCAGAAGAATTCATACTTTGGAGAAAGCGTGAGAAGTGCTGCTGTGATGAAAATGCTAGAAACTTTATATAATATATCTTTTTGAAATATCTCTCTTAGGATATCCAATTCTGCGCTTATTAATCATCATTGCCCTAATAAGTTTTTATTATTCCAATTATATTATATATAAATATAACACAATATATAACTATCATAATACCGTGAGTGCCAACATATGTGCCAGTCCACATACTTCCATCAAAACTTCAAAAATATGCCAAAATGTTCGGCTCCCCGACAAAATTAGATTTAATTCGGGTCTTCTGTATTGTAGAAACAATTTGTATAACTTTGCCCTGTAATTAAATCTTTGTGAGATGCCAATCTATTTGTATAAATTAATTCAATTATTTTAACATGAGAAGATTCACATTATAAATTAAAACCATAGGCCTTCATCTGCCATATATCAAAAAAAAATCTCCATCATCCCTCATAGGCCACCCCTTAACGAAAAAGCAATCAATAGACTGGCTAGCCATGCGATTAATCACAGAGACAAATAAAATATCAAAGAATATATTACTATTACATATTTATATATAAATAAGATTCACAAAACCAGAAGTATTCATTTAGATCATCATAATTGCACCAAGTCAATGCGGGCTTTTCCATTATTACTTTCTTAGATTCCTGAAAAATAATATAACAATTTAGTTATTTAACCGCTGATGATGAGACCACAATAACAATATGATGTAATGTGGATTGATTATGAAATCTTTTTTCATAATTAAAATTTGTATGGTTATTAACTACGTATTAAATCTATATTTTTATCTCAATTAATAAAAGAAGCATACCTTTTCAATCACATGATAAATTGACTAATTACTTTCTTCAAGAAGGCTTCATCATCTCCCCATATGAAGGTCTGATGTTCTCCTCACAACACTAACATTTCCACACAAGCCATGTAGCTCATATTTAATCTAACATCTATCAAGATTCATTTAAAAGAGAAATAATTTAAGAAATAACATAATTATGTCAATCAAGTCAAAACGCAAGCATCTTCAAACAAAGTTGGTCTCAATGCTTATGGAATACATATGACAAGCATTCCGGCATAAACGCATCGTTAGCAACACCCTGCATAAGAAGGAAGGCCCATATAGAGGATCTTCCCTTGCTGAATCTCTTGTGGTTGTGCATTTTGTGGAAGCTTCCAAATTTAAAATGTTTAATAAGATTGGCGTAGCAATTAAAAAAGCAACCGCTGAACAAATGTGGAATCAAAATGGTTTACATAATAAAACCGTAAGCTATGTTTATGCCCCAAGAATTTACACCATGTTTTGTAGAAGTTCTTGAATATCTTATTCATTACTGCATCGACAGCTCGATCGTCCAGCTGTGCCAGGGAACTGATTTCATTAAAGCCAAGACTTTATATGATAAAAAAATAATTGCAAAATGTAGCGAGAAGATAGATAAGTCTTCTACCTTGTAAACAAGACATTGCTTGATAACTTGTAAAAACTCAAGGATGGATGAACAAACAAACTGTGCAAATGGCTAATACAGTAAAGGCCAGAGGGTGACAATTTATGGAGAATTAGTGGTCTAGAATTCCACCATGAGAAGCCTAGATCATTTAAGAATTACAATTTAAACAAAATCAAAATGAAAGACCGATAGACATGCAAGATTATTAATAACTAAGAAAATTTAGCGAAGATTCCATTTCCGTGACATGCAAACCACTATGTAGACAACTTCGGTAAATTATAAGTAAACAAGGATTGAGGGTGTTGATACAGAATGAAAATCAGCATACTGTCATAGAACCACGCATGACTGTTTGCTGCATCTGGTACCATTAAATAGGATTGACTTCTTCCACACGCAAATAGATGGCAATGCTAGGAATTTCCCATACAGAACAGACAATGGTCCGAAGGATAGGGCACAGGACAGGTACCATCAATCCATGGAATAAACCATGCATTACATCTTATGGATGATGTACCATTTTACGCTTGATATTCTCAGCCACTTTGACTTGAGGAAGACTTGGCTATCTTAGTGGACACTTTATAATATGTTGCCAAGTTCAAATAACTTCTTGCAGAATCAGCAAAGCAGATTTAGGGACATCACCATCAAACTAGACCAAATAAATCATTGTCAATGATCTTACTAAATGCAAGCTCTTCTGATGTCTATCTCCTCTAATAAGTTTTAACAAAATTGTTGAACCTTGCTAGGTATATTGAATTCCATCCATTTTTATAATTAGGCTGCAAGTAGTTATTAAAAAATTCAATAAACTTAATGAAGATGACCTGATTTCTGCTATCATCATAGAATGAGTTTTGCATGACAGAAAAACATAAGACATTGATCTTAGAAAGAGATGTCCTAGTATCTAGAGTAATAAAATATGGTAAATATTAGAATTAAAATTTGAAGGCAGTAATGAAACCACCTATATATAAACCAAAGAGACTCTTTTTAAAAGGCCCAATAAGATTTCATGGCCCATTTATGACAGTTGCAACGCTATAGTAGAGAGGCAGATAAAACTAGCCTATATCATGCCATCACTTTACTATAGAATGAAATTATATCAAACATTGCCATCTTATTTAGATTCTCATTCAAAAAGAAAAATTCCAGACATCTATTTTCTCCAATACCCTATTATTGTTAAGAATAGTTATAATGAAGCATGTACATGCCTTGTGAAGTGGTTCGGCTTGGTGACAGCCTAACGTGGAACATTGGCGAGGAGCAAAATCATGTTCTTTGATTCTCACACTCGTCCCTCTCTGGAACAAAAGCATTAGTAACGGTAAATAATACAAGTTCCTCATAAAAGAAAAAAGACAATGAATAGCTGCTCTTCTTTGAATGTTTTACCCGAAACCCAAACATGACCCTTAACCAATCAAGTAGATCCAAGTCTCCGGGTTTCTGTCTCTGCTGATCAAAAGAGGGAGGCTAACTCAAGCCTCGTATCTTTTCAGGGCAGTTGTGCAGCTTTAATCTGTCAAAAGTTGAAGGTACATTAGAAATAATAGTTTTTAAATCTTAAATTTCAATAAATATATATCCTTTTCCAGCTGATTTAGCTCCGGAAGCATATTTCCAAGTAAGAAATGCATGTCACCTTGGAGTAGATTACCCTGACATGGATACTTGAAAGAGGCAAGATGCCTGTAATACCATACCTCCTCAAGTTGCATTATACATTGTGAAGCACCAGCAGCGTCCAGGGAAGGATGTTGTATGGGACATACTCTCAGTCTTTTCTTGGACATCTTTGGCAGCAGCAATAATCTGTTCAAAGATCAAGATCAAGATCAAAACGGGTTGTCGTATGCCATTGCAGAAGGTGTGAGAAAAAGACGTAAATAGGCTCAATACATAGTCACAGAGACGAACCTCTGGAGCAACTTCTTCACTTTTTCAGTTTTGTTAATGGCACAGAGGACTTCAAATAGTACACCGGCAGCTTGATATTTCCCAAGTTGAGCTCTACAGTGAGAGGAACAAACACCATTTGACACAAACCCAAGAATTCCAGTAGAATCAAGGAACAAACAGAAACGAAGTCAAAGCCAACTACCTATCTGTTTGCTCGCCCTGGTCCAGAGCACGGACGTAGTTCTCGTAGTATTGCTGATAGAAGCTCTCGATTTCTCTTTGCATCACTTTCTTCACCCTTTTAGAAAGACTCGGTGTATTGTCCTGTAATGCTGGAGCCAAATTATAACGATTGTCACAGGAAATTCAGATTCAATCAACTTGACAGTGAACTCATCGTTCTTTATACAAAAAAAAAAAAACAAGAAATAACCTCACAAAACGATAGTTCATCGAAAATCGCTAGTTCCCATTGCCTTAACATAGAGCCATGATCACGCGCACAATTTTAATCGAAAAATAGAATCATAATGAGGGGTAGAGTAGAGTAGTCAGCATAAACTACCTAAGAAATCCAGGCACAAATGGAGACAAGGGTGTTGCTGCTTTTAATATTAGCGAACAATTCAGAATCGAACCATTTCCAAGTTCTAATAATATGCGATGGCTGATCTCCGCATAACGATTGAACAACCCATCAAGAACCGAGGCATCTGCAACCAAGGACGAGGGATGGAGCGAGAATTCACCCGCTCGAGGCGCTGGAGGAGGGAAGTCTTGAATTGGCGAACTCCGCGTCCGCTGGAGCTGGATCGAGTTCCGTGCGCCTTTTCGAAACGCATAGAACCGGCCTGCGTTCCACCGCAAACAAAACCGGCGTAAGAATATCAGGATTTCTTCCAAGAAAGCGCTGGAAAAGGAAACCACCAGCTGTCAATCTTTGTTTAGGGTTTCCGGTTCGACCTGGTCGACCGCTTGTGTATGGTAGAGGGAGAGAGAGAGAGGACGTACAGAGGTAAGCGACGCGAGGACGCTCGACTCGACCTCGGACGTACCACGGAGATGGGGCGATGCTGCCTGGTTTTGACGATAATCTCACCTTCGTTGTCGAAGACCTCCATGGGAGAAGCGCCACGAGCCCCGGTCATGAGCCGCCAGATAGCACCAAAATCCGCCATCGGCACCGCTGCTGCTGCCCCGAATGAAGACGCCGATGACCCTTCCGTCGGTTTTGCACTTGGTTTCTCCTCCTCAATATATGCACGTATCAGCAGCAGCCCGTGAATTAATAGATAGATCAGAGAAGTAGCGGCGAAACAAAGATAAAATTACTAGGTTTTCAAGGTAATGACGGCTGCCGGTCGCCTGGATTTCCACCGCCCATCGCCTGCAAAACCCATTCAAGATTTGAAACGAGAGGATAACAAGAAAAGAGATCGGCTTTCACACGTATCAATGTAGATTTCGGAGTATGGCGGAGGAGAGAGGGTTCACCTTCGCCGGTGAAGAACGAGAGGGGCGAAGGCTTACTGTAACGAGCGAGAGGAGATGACAAGACGCAGAAAGAAAGTACGGGGAGAGAAACAAACAGCGGAAAGGCATCGAGAGGGGTCATTGGTCCGAGCTTGTTCTCTTCTTTTTGTCTCGACTAGCGGTGAGGAGGGGTTCATTGCGCCCCGTCGGGGACACGTGGGCCGATCCCACTGGTGCGCATACCTGCGGGGCCCGCAGATCTGGGTCGCAGCAGGCGCGGAGCGGGTCCGGGTTTGGCCGTTGGGGTCGTTGTTGCGCGGCCCGTGTTGATGCAATCTGACGGAGGGTCGCCAACGGATCTACCTGGACGCGGGAACGGTTTCGTGTTTTCGGAAATCTCTTTATAACCGCATTTATCGTCCCATCGCAGACGTCCCTGGTCGAGTGCGCGGCTCTTCAGAGCCAGTGGGGTCCCCAGCTTTATTTCTTCCCTGCTGAATTTGAGACAATTAAAGCAAAATGGATTTTACCGCGATTAGACCAAGGTGGAACTGGGTTCAGATCCGCGTACGGTAACGTTAAGTTGAGAGGGAGCCTCATAGTAGAAGTGCTGGGTCCGCCCAGCCCCTGGTGGCCCTACAGTGGTACTAATAGTCATAAAAAAAATTAAAGTAAAATGATATGACGGCTTTTTCATATAAAGTTTTGATATTTTGTATCCTTCCAGTTTTCCTTTTTCTTCCTATTTTCTATTTTCCATCTTTTCTTTATTTTTTCAAAAGAAACACAAATTTTTTTCTAAGAAACAAAATTATATTAGCTAACTATAAATTACAAAATGAGCTCCATCGATCGTGAGCATTAAAAAAATTGACCAACTGAGATGACCACTTTCTTCAAAAAAAAAAAAAATATTTATAATCAAATTTCTTATCACCCAAGAGTCTTGCATATGATTTGCTTTGGCATCTTCCGATTCAAAAAAGTAATATTTACATGCCTCAATAAAATTTTAACGGATCTCGTAACCTTATCGAGGATAATATTTGACATTCAAATTATACTTAATAGACATGAAGAAGAATAGAAGTTCAACATAGAATTAATTAGAGATGACACGATCTACCTATGATATAATAAATTTACCGCAAACCTAAAGGAGTGGAGACTTGAAGCCAATTTTTCTGAAGCAATAGTCATTGCCAAAAGAAAAATACCTCTTTTAAACCTAAAACATTACAAATAGAAAATATTTGAAGTTGGATAAATTAATCATTTGGTTAGTAAGAATGATGAAAGATATTTCGAATAGTATTACATGATGATCTCTTATTGGCAGGTAAAAGAAAGATATTATTTAGATGCATATAAGGGATTAAAATTAGCTTTAAAGGTGAAAATGAACAATCTAAAAGAAAAAAAGAGAGATATTAGGTCACCAATCTAATCCTCCGTTCACGCCACCCTAAAGAAAGACTAATTCATTCTATTTTCTTCTTCTCTCTTTACTTTCATTTTTCTTCATTCCGTTCTTTTCCCTTCTCTTGTTATATTGTTCCTTTTCTCCTCAACATAGTGGCGATATGGTTTATAGATAATGATATATTTGTTTACATCAGATATTACAAGGAGATGGGCATAGCAATCGATTAAGGCCGTCAGAAGAATGGGTTGATAGTGGATGCAACTTTCTGACGATATGAGCATGCATTTTCCCTTTGAATTTACATGATTGATCTGAGATCTGATAGTAGAAGTTTACTACTAATCTGAAAATGGAATTATCTTCGAGAAGATACAATATTTAGAAGGACAATCTCTCCTTTACGTCATGCGGCTCGTCTTTGTGCGATTGGCATGAGTTGATGATTTTGGATCATCTGGATGTCCTTTGTTGTGATTTCCTCTCTATTTGCTTTAAGATGACCGCTGATGCCACCTCTTCTATCCCGGAAGGTTGGGGTGGTAACGATGCTACCTTGCGTCGGCAGTCGGACCATCAGGAACTACTCGGCGGCTTCCCTCTCCCTCCTCTTCTTCGCCTCCCTTTCTCCACACTGCCTCCGCCACCGCGCGTCTTGCGTCGCCCTGACCCTAATCGCTATGCCATGTCGCGTCCCTCAGGATCGCGGTCGTCCGGAAGACGTGGTGGCCTCTCTTGTGTCGGGATTCCATGCCGGCTACATTCTTCCGATAATTTTGGATTTTCACCATGATTGGTGCTTGATTTAGTTATTTTTTCTGGCGTCAAGGTATCGGTGTTTGGCCCTTCCATTTGGGATCTGTTCTCTCCAACCAGAGGTTACTGTTTATGGCCTCGTTCTTCAGTATAAATATTATTGATGATCGTAGGTCAAGGTTTCTGTGGGAATTTTGGTGAATTAAGGGTTCATTGGCTTGATTGTAGTCACTGCGTATTGTTTTTGATGAAAAGAATCCTTTTTCTTTGACCTTTGAAGAAATGCAATGTTAACCTGAACATTTGAAGAGATGCAGCTTATGTTTTCCTTTGGTAACATTTGCTGACAAATTTGCTACTGTGCTTTGATTACTGGGAGGAATTGAAGAGACTCAAAAAGCTCTTCATTTTCTGGAGTACTTCCCCGTTTCTGGATTGCTGATACTCCCTTTTCATAATATCCATATTGTGTTACCGAGAACTTTAGTAGCTTTCTGTTGTACCAGTAGTTCTTCGATTTGTTGATCTGTTTTGTTTGCTTCATGAGGTTACTTACCAAGACCAGTCAAACTCTTTGGTTTGTAGGAAGTGACTCTGCTCTCATAATAACTTTCACAAACAATAATTATGTGCGGTGTCTGGTCATAATCAGATGTGTCTAACTTGAGTTGAACAGGGCAAGGCCTTGCTGATCTGATTTAGGAAGCAAGGGATTAATCTGCTGCTGCTGCTGCTCTGCCAGTCTGTCCACTACACTATTAAGACTATACAAGAAGCCTTTTTTATTTGCTTTTAGAATTAATTCTTTGAAACATCTTATTTATTAAATATGTTATAAACTGTTTTTTTTCATTGTCAGTTGTATGTTCTCTTTATTTTTATATTTCTTTGTCTTGATGTATTGTTTGTTTTTACATATGAATATGTACATAAACAATGTCCTATTCATTGGCTTTCTGAGTCCAGACAATTTGTATCAGTACGTACATTTATGTCCATGTGACACTGGATTGGCCTCTGGGCTGAGAAGTTTGCTGCCTAAATCTGGTACCATTTTGGAAATTAATACACACTCCAAACTTTGGTGTGCAGAAGTGGAATTGAGTGGCGGCCTCATTATGTACTGTGGTACATGAAGTATATATGACTCTACTGTGCTGGTGTGATACGTGAGCATGTGAGTTATATTTTTGTCATAGCATGATGCACCAATTCTTTTTAGTCTATCTTCTCCTACCTGAATCAGGATAAGTTTGTTGTTTGAGACTAAAGCTATTCAGTCTTCACTATGCTGTTACTGATTAGACTTTGGGATTTAGCACTCATTATGTTGATTGTCTTCTTGGCGTCTGAGAATTGGGTTTTCCTTTGATTGCCAAAAAGATAGTGGCATGAAATCAACTCTTCAACCTGGGGCTTCTTGATCTGAGTTTGCACATTGGTGGAAGTGTGAAACATGTGTTGAGTTGATTAAAAAAGTATGCTGGTCAAAATATTATATGGTAGCTAGAAATGGAATTTAAATTATTTTATAAAATATAAATAACCAATATGAAATATTCCCAACTTGTCTGCAACAGAACTGTATATAAAAGTGCTCCTGTGAATTCTCACATTGAAATAAATATTTAGTCCTTTCTGTCGATTACTGTCTCTTGGTTTCCTCTGTACGGTCCTCTTACATATCCCATATACCAAACAGGTTTTCAAATTTAAAGTTCACTATCTTGTTTCTGATCAATGAATGAGAGAAACCTAGATGGAAACTGCATCATGTTGTACTCTTATCAAACCATAGATACATGATTGAACTAACACGCTTTTATATATATGATATGCAGATTTGAGTACTCTTCACAGGCATGTCTATTTCTTTATATGAGCTTGAAATGATGTAATTTTATGCTTCTGTTGATCTGCTCTGTAAGATAAGATTCTCAAGAAACTGTAAATTCTCTTTCTTCAGGTGATTTTGGAAATGAGAATGTTGAACTTGTTAGAAGCATTTCAAGTCTTAAGTTTCCAAAAGCAGCAATTTTGGGGAACCATGATTACGGAATACCAAAAAGTTTTCAGAGAAGTGCTTTTGTTTTATCATGATAGTGCAGTTATGTCCTAGCTACAATAGACTTCAACAACCCTATTGAAGGAATTTTGTTATTCACACTCTTGTTTTGGCCTTCAGGAAGACTGACCTGTAGTCCATCTTCTTCAGCTAGAGTGGTAATTCTCACCTGTGGTATCTCAGCCATTCTTATTCCAACCTGTTTCTTTTTTCTTCTTTTTTTTTTTTTCCTTGTACACACTTCAGAAGTTGATGCTTCCATAAGAAGCTAAAGATGTTTTATTTGCTGTCATTGCTTTTAATGTCTTTTGTCATGTTCAAACTGACTGTAAAGAAAATACTTTGTTGTACCTATGTTTATAGCTTCAAGTCACAACCTTATATAGACTTCTGATTGAAAGCTTTAAATGCAAAAGATGATATAAGGGCTTATAGAACCCACCTGATAGTTTCTAGAGGCAATACTGTACCAAGACATCTTTATTACTTTGCCAACAGTTTAATCCATTCATATATTTCCAGCTAGTGCATTGCTATGGTCTCTGGTAAAGAACTGTTTTTTATCTTTTGGTGGAAACAGTTTTGTCTAAAGGCTCTCTGTTTTCTTAGTGTAATGTCAGATGCTAAGTTGAGAAATAACACTAAATTTATGCTGCATTATTCTAACTCATTCTAAGCTTGTTGTTTGTTATTCCTTTGAGTATGTTCCAAAAGTGGAAGTTTGAAAGGGACAAGAGAAAACTTAAAAAGACACTGGAGAGTATGGGTATTTAATAGACATGCATATTTCAGTGTGATATAGTTAGGGTAAATGCATATTGCAAGTGGATTTGAACAACAATTTTAAGAACATTAAATTATGTTCGTAAATGAACATATTCTAAAGTATCAAAAAATCAAAGTTGTCAAGCCAAAGAGAAAGAAACTAAAGGTTCTGCATCAATATGCTCCAAAGAATTAGCTTTGCATCGTGCAAGTGATTCAAGCATGGTTTAAAACCGCTTATACTGATGCTTAACAGGGCTGCAGACATTTTATATAGAAGAAGAAGAAAAAAACAAAAGCCATTGTTCTAATTATTTGTGTTCATAACATGGATATTTTATGTCACTGATCTCTTTACAAGTTGTTGATGCTCTAATTGGTTGTAAGTTAATGTAAAAGGCTTATACATTTAAGTTGCATATGTAAGCTTAACTATACCCTTTTACTTTTTCTCATCGTAAGTGTTTTAACTAATTCTTCTTCATATTTTGAATGTTCAAATGCATTTTCTATTCCCAGTTTTGAGATGAGTGTTGGCTACTGTCATTTGACTTTCCAATGTTAAAGCCTGTGTTCTTGGGGACCGCTTTCTTGTGGTGGTGACAGATTATTTCTGACTGAAGCTTCTTTCTTCTAGGTTAGTGAAACATGAACCCATCCAGAAATTTATGTTTTCCAGTTTGGGTCTTAAGCTTCAATTCTACCTGTAGCCACTATTGTGTTTTGTTGTTGTTTTCTTATCCATTTGCAATTCCACATAGTGGATTTTGTTGCCAATGAATTTTACTGTGAACTGAGGTTGAGACGGGATATTTAGGAGACAGAGATATTGGACCAAAAGATAGCACTGTGGTGGGGAGAAAAGGGTGTGCAATGTGAGAGACAGGAAATCTGTAGACTAGCCACAAAAAGAACGAGGGATCCTGAGGATGAGTGCTCTACTCAATGGTCATCCATAAAGTGACATTGCACGACATATGGTGTTGGGATAACAAACTGATTTCACTGAAACCAATGAATGCCACAAGAACGCAAGGCGAAAACCTAGCAGGATTAGCAAGCTCAATGGTAGATAGTAGAGAGTGGCGTAGCTGGCAATTAAGTGTAGCTTATATAAACCCACAGCCATCAGTACTGGCGAAATCAGTCTATACAAAATAAAGTCAAGTAATTTACCATACCAAAGATCTAGATGCCAGATGTACATATAGAGCTTCCTACAAGTTTCATGTAACGATGGACGGCTAATATGCAATGGTTCATTCTTCTTGATCATAAATGAGTATCTGACAGACATACCTCCTGTTCACAGGTATGTGGGGTCAATGATATGAACAAAGTGCAAAGAAAATCTATGAAGCTGCTCTGGGACACCGGGCTGACAGCAGTGTATGTAGTTCTTGGGCAACATAATGGTCCTCTACAGGTTCATCGAAGCACAAATCAAGCATCCAAGAGTTCTTTATGACTAGATCTTCCTAATCCAAAATTTGGACTTCTATTGCAGGATTAGGATCAAAAGTAAGTGATATACAGCGGAAGAGATTGATTTTGGTGGTGTTAATTCATGCATGCACCAGGTAGATGCTTTTATATTGGTTGCCTTTGAAATTACTATATTGTCCATGTGTCTCCTTTTTGTTCTGGTCTTTTCTTCATACTGCTGGCTGTCAAGCTACTATAAGTGTCCACACAGCTTGATATTAGGACCCAATAAGCAGTTATGTCTTCCCATGAAAGTTTATAAGTTTTTCCGCAGATCTTGCCCAAGCAATATCTGACTTTGCAGAGAGACACAGATTCCGGATCCCTTTGGTCATATTTGGCCACATGCATAAGGCACTAGCCTATGGAAACGGACTTCGAAGATGATTACAGTCGCAGCCGACAACACCATTTATCTGAATGCTGCTATCGCGCTAAGGGTGAAACATATACCGGTAAACGCTCAGGAAGCTCGATGGAAGAACAAAATCAGTTCCAAACTTCCGAACGGACCGCTTCAGGCATTCACCATTGTTGAGTGCTCTACGGCCAGGTGGAAAAATCATGAGACCTGGTCGGCTGGCTAAAAGATTGAACTTTTGATCGTAAGAGAATGTTCTGTTTCAGAAACAGTAAGCAAATTCCTATAAATGGCACCAGCACATTGGTTCTTCTGCTTGAAGCCAAACCCCAAGTGTTTCTAATGGCTTGTTGTATGTGGACAATAGGTATAAACGAGGAACATGTTCAGTTATATGAACATGCTTCATGCCAGTTTATATAATATCATCTATTCTTGTTTGGCCTTTTTTATGGGTTTGGTGTGTTTTGACCGATTCCTACCAATATGAAATCAGAATGCATCGAGCTGGAGTTTTCAGGATTGTCTGATGTTTCGTTGAGGTTCAGATATGGTTGAATGTACAGACACATGTTTGTTTATTCTATCTCAAAATTGAGATAATGAATTTGACATATTCTGGCCTCCTTGGTTGACGAGCAGCGTGCAATAATTAAGAAGTCATGATTTGGAATCATGTTATTAAGATTTCTGATGAAAAACAAAATTAATCAATAATTTTGACCATTGTTGCGTGAATAACATTTCGTTGAACTGATGCAAAACGGATGGCACGTACACATGCATACTTGGTCTTGTTTGTCGTATAAAAAGTGTCCCTAACCTTAATCAATTTCGCCTACCTTTGTTTCTCGTATAGTCGTGAGCTTCTGTTTTTCATCGTGAATTCATATAGTCGTGAGCTTCATTTTTCATTGTGAATTTCATATAATTGATATTCAATTTCAGTTTTGTCACATTCATGACACACACGACAAACCCACTTGTCATGACTTAACTAATAACTACTGCTAAACAATCTTTGCTCTAATTGCTTCCGGGAATGACTCTTCCTCTGTGGACCTTTTTCCTTTTCTTTTTTTTTCCCCATGAAACATCGATATGCACTGATATATACTCATCTCGCTGGTCATATCATTATCAAAACAGTCCGGTAGCTGAAAACGATAATCCAATAAATATAATGTTCAACAATGCATAACAGTGGAAAATTTCATTAGTTTATATATTCTGGTTGCATGGAGGTACAATGCAAAGCTAATATTAATGGTCGGAATAGTCAGAATTTGTATTGAAAAATTGATAGATTCGATAGGGTTCCAACAAACCCCAATTCTTTAAGTTCTATGTTGAGAAAGCAGATAACAGAGGATTCAGATGGTTATATATATTATCTATGTAAAGTAACATTATTTGAGGTTTCAGAAGTTACCACTCTCACGTGAGTTAGCTTTGTTAAGTGAACAGTTGTATGCTCGGATTTACATCGCGGTGCTCGAAAAGATTATTAGGCAATATTCCATTAATATGGCCAAATTATATTTATGGAAATTTTAAGCATCCTTCCGTAACGTATGCATCGCCAAACATATTTGATTTCAACATACCATGCAATGTCGATACAATATTAGAATCCTAACGCTGAAGCAGTAAGCCAGTAAGTAATACAAATGTTAATTCGATTAGCTCATAAACATATTAAATTGAAGTCGCTTCACGACATTAGCGTATTTCCTTACGCGGAAGCGCGCAACCCGCATTAGATGGGGCAGGTGTGACGCCTCGGCCGCCCTATTTATTGCTGTTGTCTTCTCGCTCGCCTTCGCCTCCTCACATCTATATTGAAAATTTCAGCAACGATTTAAACTTCAAAGTACAATAATAAAGCGGTATCCATAGAAGCTCTATATCCAGAGAGGTTCGATTGGTGACCTGAAAAGAATAAATATATCAATATCAAGCAGATGGAAAGCCTATAAAGAGTAAAACAATACACCTGTAGTTCAACAACAAGATAAGAAGAAAGTATAAAAGACACTGACATATGCAAGCTGCATTGGTATTATTAACAATTTTGAATGTTCTTTACTACTTCTGACATGAAATCAGAAAGCTCAAGATTTCCTCCTCGAGACACCCTAAAGCATCATGGCCATCTCCTCCCTCTTTTAGTTCTGCCAGAGATGTCAAGGAGCATGTGTCAAAATCCTCTTACTACAATCATAAAAATATAATTTCTATTAAAGGTATCTAAGATGAATGGATAAATGTAGAATTGGCATGATGGCATCACAAATCTAGAATTTATTAAATGTAGAATTGGCATGATGGCATCACAAAATGCATAGTTCCCCCAAATCTAGAATAAAGCTTTCGCATACCATTCTCTAGGATTACCACCAGAGTGGCAGGACAACCACAATCATGAATAAGAAACCTACCATTCTCAAGGATATAACAGGATATTAACCACAATCATGGAATGAGAAGTCTCACCATTCCTCATTGATATAACAGAAAGAAATTGGCAATTGTGGATGCCCCTGGAGCATCCTAACCTATAAGCAATGCTACTGATAAAGATATCTCAGAAATATAATGAGACCAAAAGGTGGCTCAGACATGTCTCAGACCATTGGGGAGATGATTAGACCGACCTTGTTTTGCCTCTTCTATTTCTCTTAACAAACGTTGCTGCAATTCATTGCTTGTGAAATAAGTAGATCATCCAAACCACCATGTCATCATGAAAAACAAATTTATCAAAAGCAACTACCTTTCCAAACCTGATCTCACTCGCCATATTAAATTAGAATATCCTATCCCACTAACATGAATGTGAAATCTTATCACTGCTTCAACTTGCACACCGCAAGGAGGTTCAGAGAATGGAGGAAAAGAAAGCCACATGCATTTTGAAGCATGAGAACTAACAGTCTGTGTCATAAAGCCTCTATTTCCCCACTAGTGTTGAGAGAAACAGAGCAGATTGATAAAACATATCCAAGATTCACGCTTAATCAGCATCAGGATATTAGATAAGAACTAAATTTTACAATCCTATCTATCTTGAAATAGATACAACATGATTGTAATGCCTTGAACATCAATGGAAATTAATGAGAATCCTATGTTAATGTCGTATGAGATGAATATATTACCAATAAAACCAATAAACCAACTCAAAGCTATCAATGATATGCTGAATAGGAGAATTTAAACAGTTGAACCAAAAGAAAGGTCAGGCTCTTCAACCTAATATACACGGCAACCTTCCTTTTAGCCCCACTGTCTCTTAACTTCACCTATGAAGTAGCAACACCTCCGAGCTGCCCTCTACCTCTGCTAGGAAGAAACTTAACAGAGGAGTCCGTGGCAGTTGTTTTTTCCAAAAAAACTAATAATATACATATACATATAAATGAATATATGCAAAAGCCTCTTTTTATTGAAAGGAAAATAAATGTATATCACCTCAAGCAGAACACTCTGCATGGGTCTTTGCAGATATGCACTTTGGACTTCATTGAAAAGTACAAATAGGACAGGTCAGAATGATAGGAGAAATTGGGTCCATAAGAATTGGAGAAGATCTTGACTTCAAAACTTCATGTCTGGCTCACAGGACAAGAAAGTTATATGTACAAAAGCAGTGTATACTAGAGCACTTGATCTATTGGTCTGAAGCTAAAACCAGGGCTTGTTTTCTTTCATTTATTAAATATTTATAAAAATCTACTTTTACACACAGTAACTCCTCCTTCACACATATGCATAATATTAGGATGGGAGGTAAGGAGAATCCTAGAAATAATCAGACCTGTACAAATTGGAAAGCATCCTACCAAGATAAAAAGGTCAATTTGCATAAACATGACCTAAACTTTAAAACCTAGCTAACTCCTGGTTTCCAATCAGCCAATTGGTTTGTCATTGTCTGTAATTCAACTGGAATTCTAAGTTCTAATTATAAAATAATCTAGCGTAAAATTTTAATTACCTTCAACCGCTGAACTTACTGCTAACTTTTGAACTGGTATTTTACAGTGCTCACAGATCAAATATAACTGTCAATATGTGTTTCTAGCAGAAAATGTTAAAACCCATGTTTGTGAAAAACAAATCATCATGACCATACCTTCCATTCAATTCCAAAAAGTAAATGCCCAAACATGCTAGGAAATTTTCATCTCAAGAGACACAAACAATGTCGATATCAACAAGCGAGTACCGAAGACAAAGTGCCATGTAAACATCATTCATAAACACTAGGAGCATATGGAGAAGACCCCAGAACCTTATTCGATGATGCATGCCAGCTCTGAAAATTACAGAAGAATAACAGTATGATAAAGGGAATAACCTTTCAAGCAAAGATACTCATGTGGCCCATCTTAGAATCAGTTCCTGCCCAGTGGAAGCGCATCTGCAACTGAAAGTCTCCCTTATAGTCTGATTTCTTCTCGAAGATGGTAACCGATGCATAAACTTCTTTGTTGCATTGGCCGGAACCATATCCACTTTGAACCTTTTTGCACCTCCATCTTCCTTCCGTTCTCCATCCCGCCATTCTCAACTGGGCCAGCATGCTTCTGCCACTTAGGGATGCATTGGCCTTCTCCTTCCCTTCCTTCAATTTGTTCCTCTCCTCCTAGGGACTCTCCTCAGCACTGCAACCTCATCAGCGCTTCCATTGATGACAAGCTTATCTGACTCCGAGAACTCCTATGGCAAAACCAAACAAGCAGAAGATTTGACTTCTTTGAGAGCCTTCGCACTCAAAACATGCCCGCACCCACGAAGCACCAAGAACCCTGCATTCTATTGAACTCGAGGCCAGTAATCGGGCACTCAAACTTCGTCTCGAGGCAACGGCAGCTTCGGATTCGAGTAAGATGGACCGATCATATCCTTCAAACCCCCATTATGAAGCAACCTTGGGGATCTTTTAGGATGAGGGCTTCCAACCAGGGCTTCCTTTGTTGAAGAGGTGCCAAGCTGCCGGTCGACAACGACGGGCGGGGCAAGAGGCTCGGCGGAAAGCGCGCAGGTCCACCTAGATGGCTGGCCCTGTTCGGATCCACCTTGTCGGGCTTCTTGATGGCGTACATGTTGGTAGCAATCGCGGGACTCGGCGCCGGTGGCTCCGCCATCACCGCCGCCGCCTCGAAGACGGAGACGGAGATCGAGGACGGTGGACGAGCTGGAAAAGACACCCGCAGCATCGAGGGTTGAGGAATCAGAAGAGGCCTGCCGCCGAGGTCGAAGAAGAGGGATTCGAGAGCGAGGGCTTTGCGGGAAGGATCGGGGGAGGAAGAGCTTGAGGCGACGGAGGGTGAGATCGGGCGTGAGGGTTAGAACCGGGAGGAGGCCGAGATCGGGAAAGCCTGAACGAAGATTTCGAGCTTCTTCCGTTGTGGCTCCATCGATAAGGTTTCAGCTCAACCTTCCTGATCAAAGAAGCTTATCTCAAAAGAACGCCTCCACATTTTTCTCGTTATATATATATATAGATCTAGCCTGTGACGGATGTAGCACCTTCAACAGTGAGTCGGCTCTATTAGAGCCGGTGGTCGAAGCCGGTTCAATCGGAAACAAAACAAGAAAACGTTTTCACCCGGCCACCATCGTGGTTTATTGTTCCTTTGTTATTTTTGACTACCATTGAAGCCACGCTTGTCAGCACTTTTACTGCGTTGTGGTCGGTAGCCGCCATCATTCCACTGTGGAGCAACAACAAAAGTGCCTAATCAGTAAGCAAGCAGGTACGAAATTCGGGTAAGAATGGAACCAGTGTGAAATACACGTTTCTTTACTTGTGGAGAGGCCTGTTGTAACAAAATAATTTATCATATTTTCTCTAAGAAGAAATACACATTTTGGAGACTAAAATTTTATTTTAGACATGTTAAACCGTGTACAAGATGTTTATATATGGATTTTGAAATTTAGATCTTATCACTATTTATTCATATGTAAATCATTAGCACGCAAGAAACTAATGATTCTGAAGCTACGGGAGGCCACATCGAACCCACAAAACGGTCCACCCAACCGCTTCCAAGGGCATGGGATATGGGACTATAGTGAGCTCTCGTGGCGGACGTGAACCTACGGTAAACTGATTGCATAAACTCCTTCGGTCAATGGATGAGTCCGCTTTCGCTCAAACGAACCACCCACCACTTCTTTCTTTTCTCTCTCTCGGTCCATCCTCTCCGTCCCGCTGCCGATCCTCCCCTTTCTTTTCCTCGGGTGGTCTGCTCCACCTCAGTCACTGGGTGACGGTCGATCGAATCGAGTGAAAATAGAGCACCCCTATAGGTGGGGAGCAGAGGTAAGAATCAAAACCCTACCTTAATCATTTGGCCGTCCGAGCCTTGAAACCCATAGATTTGAACTATAAATCGTTTCTCAATTTTGGAAAACTTAGTTCCATGTATAATCGATTTGGGTTCCGGGCTTTTTTTTGTCTTTAGGATTTTGATGGCATGGGCAGGAAAATCGAGGGTTCTGGATCTCTGAAGCTTGGATCGATGGTCTCAGCAAAGGAGAAAGGAGCTGGAGGATCGGCTCGGGAGGTCAGGAGCAGGCTGTTCTCCTCCTGTCGACGAGAGGCTCCTTCCGCTTCTCGATGTAAGCTCTAGGCCTCTTGTGTTTATTGGTTTCAGATTCATCCCGAAAATAACTTGTTTGATGATGAGCCTTCTCTCGTTGTTCTGCCAAAATTTTATTTTATTTGTTCCCATATTCTGTCAATCCAAAGGTGAGGTTTGTTGTTGCATTTGCCATCTGATGGATTCTATTTGCTGAGGAGTTTGATAACATGCTGACTGTAAAGCAGACGACATAGCTTTGTTTCATGCATGTGCCAGTAATAGTATCCTCATTTATGAGTTTGCAGATGCAGGCGGTGCTTCTTATTTAATCGTTGCCGTCTACAAAATTTTGGTTGTTTGTTCCTTGGCATTGTTACTCAAGCATTCGTCATTTTACCATGATGTACAGTTTAAACCTTATTTCTTGTGCCTTTATGCAACCTGTTGTGCTCCAGGGTTTCTTTGTTGTGTTTTGCCTACTGATGGGTGTTGTAAATGAAAAATATTTTGGACAGTCATGAAGTGTTAAAACTATGGTTTCTCTCAAATACTGTATGTACCTGGGACATTATATCTCTGTTTCTTAGATCACCAGATGGATTTAATGGTTTGCCTGCTGATGATGGGTGGTTTTTTAATAACATTATGTTTTCATTTTAATTTATCATTCTATTACTATTATCTAGAGTGGAGGATTTGAGAATTGATATCCAGTCTATTTCCTTCAAACATGTTTCATCACGATAAAAGAGGCATCATTCAGAGTTGACTTGTGTATTGGAACTCTAGGAAAATATAAATACCTTTAAAATATGTTACTTATCAAGAAGTACAGGTGAAAATAATGGTGATATTTTGGTCAACTATGATGTTGGCTCTTAGATTACTATCTTTATTGGCCTAGACTGTAAATTACTTTCTTTCTATGAAGTGCACAGGTCAAATAGCATTGATTCATTTGTGTTTGTTCTTTGTTGTCTGCAGCGTAACTACCTCAGAAGATCTAATGCGTCTTGAAAATTATTACTGCTGTCTGATAACAACATGCTTGAAACTATCATCATGTTGTAATTAGCTATGTAGTGTGTGTGGTGAGGGAGGTTCTCATCTGTTGGACAGATATTTAAGTGTCTGAAACTGACAGCCAACTGGGAAAGAAAGAAAAATAGCAAGTGGAGATTAAACAGGTAGACCCAGTGGAATTTTGTGAATGAAATGATAAGCAGCTCGTCATGGCTATTATGTATTTCCTGCTTGAATGATTTTGCAACAGATATCTCTAAATAAAGCAAAAGTTGACCTAGATCTTGCAGGTTGTAAGTAGCAGTAATTTTTAAAAACTTATTACTGTTCATATTGATGGTGCATTGCTTGCTGTATAAACTGCTACAGAATTTAGCTTTCTTGATATGAATATATGAGTTACTTTTCTGTATCCTGATATGTATCTGTTTACATTCTTGATTTGTGTATATGAATTCATTCTAAAATTATAGACTTGGTTATACCTCTGATATGAAGATTTTTTTGTAACCTGATGAATATTTATATGCAGCCTTTATTTTGGTCCACATATTTGAAATCAATCTAAAATGCAAGAATTGGATCAATGTTTTTTCACCTTCGAGAATCATCAAATTTGATCATGGAACTTGTGTGCTTTTTGTTCGATCTATATATTTTGCTATAATGCCATCATTGCTTTACATCACCTGATCTCTCATTTGCAGCAAACTGAGAGTTTGTTATCAGAGATGGAACAATCACACCAACCCAGTCAATGTCAAATGCACTCAGGCCATCAATATGACATTGGTGGCTAAGGGACAACACAAATTCAGATAATATGAGTAAGTGGCTGTTGCATCATGCATTAGTGAAATAACAAGAATAACTGCCCTGTAAGGCTCCGTATGATGATGATCTAATGAAGGTTAGTGTTTCTGTATTTGTGTGCCACCCCTTTAGTTGATTGTAGGTTTATATTTTAATTTTGTATTTGGTAACATTTCCAACTCGTCGAAAATGTTAGAATCTTTAGAGGATTATTTGAAGCCTTTGAAATTTGGACCGATATCAAGTCATTCATTTCCCAAAAGAGTTTCCATTCTTGAAACTGTTAAGCAAGTCCACTGCGTTGTAATGTTGGATCTTTGAGTGCTTAATTTCATTGATTCTGGAAATGTTCCGACATTTCCTAAATACTTACAAGTGCGATGAAGTTATCATTTTTTTGCTATTATTTCCTGATCACTGCAACCTGTACCCTAGTACCCATCATTCCTAATATATGCTGGTCCCTTTAACAATGTTATTACGGGGCACCACGCAGTACAAAAGCTTTTGAGGGGAATCTAGGCTTTTGTTTATGTGCCAAAAGCCAGTTATCTTACATGGCTCTGCCGCTACCCGTTCCGCGTAAAGGATCATGAGATAAGGGAAGCTTAGTTTCTAGTTTCATTAAAGTTGTCCTAACGTGCTTTGTAATTGTTGATATAGAGTGGGCATTTAGAAGCATCTCATAATGTGACTGTGTGGTCTTATTCACCTTTTTAGGATGTGCAACTAACCCTGTCATTGGATTGCAACTCCCATGCCATTTCACATAAATTTAACAATCAAGATACATGTTTTATGCTTCCTGACATACCTTCAAATTGTATCATATTATGTTCTCACAAATTTTATGTAAGTTTTACTTTTCTGGCCTATATAGACTAGGCATCACTCCTGCTAGATTGTAATGGATGCTTAATAACCATGGTGTTCTTTAATACACCAGATGTTATGTTTGAACCACATACATATATGAAAACATAATTTTATTAGCTGCACTAAGAAGCCTTGAATTCCTTTATTAGTGAAGTCTCCGCCTTATGGGTCATTTATTATGTTTTATTTTGTATGTACTTCAGAATAAACTATTGATGATTGGTAGGTTCAGTAATCGCCAGCAATATCATGGAGATTGTGCTTTTAATGTTAAGTGATGCCAAACAGCTTTCAAGGTATCCTTTACTTGAACTGTGCTTTGTGCCAACTCTAGCTATTTGGTAAGATTGTGTTTTAGGATAAGATGGGCAAAGTTACTGAGCTAACATAGTAATGTGCCTTATCATGAATCTCGTTGATTTTAAAATCTTAGGTCTGATGACCCTAACATCAATTGAGGTGTTCTAAAATTATTTTAGAATAGTTTCATTTTGACATCCTAACAGTCACTATTTTTTATTGAACTGCCATTTTCATGAAACTTTTGCTGCTCTAGGCTTCTAGTATCTGGCTGACTTCACACGTGATGTTCTTTATGGACACTTTGTTTATATCTAATTGTAGCTTTTAATTGTGTACTTGCAGTTAGATAATTGACCATAATTTTCTATTACATACAAAGAACCTTCTTTATGTATATTTCTGTTAACACCTTGCCTGATCCTATAAGTGATTGATGTTGTATTTCTAACTTTTAGTGGACGTCTTTACTCATTATTATTCCAAGATAACAGTTAGAGGTTGATTATATTTGCAGCCAAACCTATCTTTGAGAAGATATTTTCTTCAATGGAGATGATTATGACACTTGTTTTAGAAGAGAGGAAGATATATCCTCAGATCTAAATCTGTGCCTTCTGATAGTGTAAAAACTGATAATAAAGTAAATTCTCTCTCCTATCATTCACTGGTTTCAGTATTTTCAACTCTTTCTCTGATCTGGCTTATGTTTGTCGTCAGATATCTTGCCTGCTGTACACAGGCTGAGTGAGAAAGTGATCAGTAATTGTGCTGGGAAACTAAAACCTTATATTGTGGAATTACTCCAACCATTGGCAGTCCCTTTTAAATAAGTATGGGAAAGTTGTAGCCTCCATATGCCAAGAAAATTTGATGGTGTGGAGCAAATGATGCAAATGTTTCCGTGAAATTGTGGTGCCAACTTTTTATATACTTCATAAGTCGAATTTTATTTTACTTTTGGCAATTTTCTAACACAAAAATTTGGGCATGCATGATAGAACCATGAGAGCTTTCTTCGAGTATTCTAAAATTAGCTTACTAACTAGAAGTTCAAGATATTGACATTGCTGGTTGATTTAGGAGTTTCTGTTCTTGTTATCCATATATTTTGTAGATCTGGAGGAAATTTTATGGTTTTAAAATTAAGAACAAACAAACCGATTATGTTGTGAAAGTTATCTCTTTTTTCAAATGTTGTTGAAAATTACAGTATTGCAGTTAAAACTAATAGTGATTTGTGAAGCCTTTTGTTTTATTTATTTTGTACTCTCCATGGCAACTTTTAAGATTGATATAAGTTTTGTTTTTGAGTATCTTATGCGTCACGCCCACTAGATTGGCCGCTATATGATATTTAATATCTCTCTCGCAAGCACTATATTTCCTTTCTGTGATTACATAAGCTTCTATGATAACAGCATACATAAATAGCTTTTTGTATGCTGTTCATAGCCAATTAGTAGCAGTTAATCTTAATAGTGCACAGTCAGTGCTCTAATTTTAACTGCTTGTTTTATGAGAAACTTTTTTTCAAATATTGGCTATACTAATAAAACATGACTTTATTTCTTGAGATTTCATTTTTGTGCTGAGGTAGATGCCTTAAATATGTGTTTCTGGGAAGCCTGCATCTTGCTGTTGTATGAAGAACTTTGTAATTTATCTACTCCAAATCTTCTTTAATTCAGGATTCGCAAAGATAAAAACAAGCAACAGGCTGTCCTGAAGAAACAATATTACAGAGAACGCCAAAGTCTGTGACGAAAGCAATGGTATTGTTCAGATCGGGTAATGGTGAATCAACGCGGAACCATCTTCCAGGAACAGAAGCCCGAACCTTCTTATCACGGTGATCAATCTGAAAGGGCAATCGCACCAAACAGGGTTGTTTTGCGGGTAACTAGGTTCTCTGTTTCAAACCAGAAGCTGTTTTTGATCTTGAATCCATGCAAACTGGGTGCAAGAAAACAAATTTTGGTCAATCTGAAAATATTTCTAATCATTTCTTGATAGATGGCTCGCTTGGAGAACAAGGAACCATCCAGTAAACATGACTGTCACCTGGAGACAGTGGAGTTGTTAAAGATTCATCGCAGTCCAAATCAGAGATTCCTGATGCAACTCTATCGGAAAACGAGGTCGAATTTTAGATCAAAGCTGCTGGCTGCAACAAAGCCTGGAGGCAGTGGAGCAGTTGAGCTGATGTTCCCTTGCAACAGAAGGGGTCTGATAATGGGAACAAAACTTCATTGACAAAAGATTCTGACTTGAAGGAATCGATGGTACAGGATTCTGATAACATTGGAGAAGCCTGCAATTGTGACATACAATAGACTCTGAAGGAAAATCCCAAAGGCAACTAGTAGAAAGGGTTCCCAACGTAAGTCTGATCATGGAGATTCATCATTGAAGACTAACATCCAAAAATTAAACAACAAGACAGTCTCAAGGCCAAAAGGATACAGCTGGAGAACCAGTTTTAAAGGTTATCTTGTCATAGGCCAGACTCTCTATTATTTTTATGGATTTCTCACTTTAGCAATGTTAACAAGAAACATGTTTACACAATCGTTGCTTAGCCTTATGCATCTTTGAATAACAATGATCTTTAGATTATTTTCTTGAAAGAAACTTTGAGTTTCTTTTTCTCGCCGCGTAGTGTTTTTCATTATCCTATTTGCTGTCTTCTTGGTGATACGTCACCACAACGTATGCTCTTTAATCTTTGGTGCTTTGTTATCATAAATGTTTGTATAACATTTTTATTTTCGGGTAAGTTGATATTCAACAGACTAGTATGCCTTTGGCATCTCATTCATAAAATGATCTCCTTAAAGTCTGCAACAAAATCACCTAAAGACTAAGGCAAGTAATTTAGGAGGATGCTAGTAACTAGGTTGAGATCAAGGCAATTTTAGGAGAACACTATAACTAAGGTGTGGAGGAAGGATGACCATTGTGCTTAAGATGCTCATTACATATAGGAGAATATTTTAAATAGCAGCATGTGCATTCAGCTCTGCAGCATAGGTCAGCTAATATTACATCTATGACAACATTGCACTGGTCATATTTTGTGATCTGTTTATGTATAATGAGAGTGCATAAATCTTAGGAATTATGTGGGCACATGTCTTTATAGCTTGGTTTGGTTGTCATGCCATGAGACTTGGAAGTTCTCGGAAAGCATGCTTCAATGGGCATATCTAGTGTCACTTTTTGTGCAATGTCGGCAAACTCATAAGTACCTAAAATGCACTTCTATTGTTGTATCTATGGCAGCTTATGGAAGTACTTATGATGGTTGGTTGATTGAACTTT
Organism: Hoolock leuconedys; assembly: GCA_023748175.1. Lineage (NCBI taxonomy): Eukaryota > Metazoa > Chordata > Mammalia > Primates > Hylobatidae > Hoolock > Hoolock leuconedys. Next base: position 1,126 of record JAKGGE010001830.1, on the reverse strand, counting down.
CTTTAAATATAATTTTCGTCATTTGTTGGAGTAACTAGCAAAGTGATCAATGAAGGTATTGTATTAGTGGATTAAGCTTATCATCTTCTCTGAAAAATTGTTTTACTTTTCATGAGTGATTGTTATGATTTACTTAGTAACTGCTCAATCTTGGGGACTAGTTGCTATGAAGAATGGAACCTCATAGAGCATGCTTGATGTATGACCATTCGGCCCCTTCCATTGACAGTCATTTGGGTTGTGGTCTCTGAGAGCAGCTGCACAGGTTTCATTGTTCCTGGTGGCTAACATGATATCTCAAATAGTTGGGACCTACTGCTTTTATTATTGTTGTTGAGTTACCATGATACACAATTGAATAAACACTCACATCTTATTGGAGTAGGTAGGATTTGTATAAGCCGGACATGTGAAGCCTAATAAAGAACTATGAATGGAAGGATTTTATTGAGCAGTTGAACTGCAGATGCTCTATCAAGTTGTCTGAGCATGAGAGAGGAGGGGATGCAGCTGGAGTTTCCAATTACATAAGGCTTGATCCAGTCTGTTTTCTTTCAGGCAGAAGTCCCAATTTGGGCAGATAGGCAACTGGTCCACTTAGTTTGGAACCATTTTAAGGCAATTGTTCCTGTGATCATTGGTTCTAGTATACAAAACAATATAGGTCCAGGCTTGAGTTTTCGTTTTGTGTAGCAGCAGTTTTATTTGCTACAATTTATTTTCCCTCATCATGGAACTAGCTGTGCCGCTTTATTAGGGTCAGCTATTTTTTCTTGCTTCTGTATGTTTGGTCAGACTGTTTTGACATTGCTCAGCATTTAATATTAGACTTTGCATCTCTGTGGATTTTGGTTTTTATAATTTTCGCAATGTTCCTGTCATCATACATCATTTCTAACTTCCTGAAAGCCCGCTAAGATCTTAATTTTTGTCTTCTTTCATGGTAGATTTCTGAAACACCAACCCTCAATAAAGAAATGGATGAAGCCTTGTTGGTTCCATTAACTACAGCAAGTGGCTCATGGATAAGAAGTAAGCATATCATACTCTAAACCTCAATACTCTTTGTTTTTGAGTGAGATTTTATTGTCACATTTATTGTTAGCTGATGTGGTGGAAACCGTTG
>JAKGGE010001212.1:0-24414 GCA_023748175.1 Hoolock leuconedys | reverse complement strand
GAACTGCAGATGCTCTATCAAGTTGTCTGAGCATGAGAGAGGAGGGGATGCAGCTGGAGTTTCCAATTACATAAGGCTTGATCCAGTCTGTTTTCTTTCAGGCAGAAGTCCCAATTTGGGCAGATAGGCAACTGGTCCACTTAGTTTGGAACCATTTTAAGGCAATTGTTCCTGTGATCATTGGTTCTAGTATACAAAACAATATAGGTCCAGGCTTGAGTTTTCGTTTTGTGTAGCAGCAGTTTTATTTGCTACAATTTATTTTCCCTCATCATGGAACTAGCTGTGCCGCTTTATTAGGGTCAGCTATTTTTTCTTGCTTCTGTATGTTTGGTCAGACTGTTTTGACATTGCTCAGCATTTAATATTAGACTTTGCATCTCTGTGGATTTTGGTTTTTATAATTTTCGCAATGTTCCTGTCATCATACATCATTTCTAACTTCCTGAAAGCCCGCTAAGATCTTAATTTTTGTCTTCTTTCATGGTAGATTTCTGAAACACCAACCCTCAATAAAGAAATGGATGAAGCCTTGTTGGTTCCATTAACTACAGCAAGTGGCTCATGGATAAGAAGTAAGCATATCATACTCTAAACCTCAATACTCTTTGTTTTTGAGTGAGATTTTATTGTCACATTTATTGTTAGCTGATGTGGTGGAAACCGTTGACAAGATTTGTTACCACACCTCCGGATGATGGTGTCCGGCAGAGGTGCAGCTCACTTCCCAGACTGTGGGTGGCCGGCAGAGGCGCCTCACTTCCCAGATGATGGGTGGCCGGGCATAGGCGCTCCTCACTTCACAGATGATGGGAGGCCGGGCAGAGGAGCTCCTCACTTCCCAGACGCTGGGTGGCAGACCAGAGGTTGGTTGTCTGCCATATAGGGTTGCCGGGCAGAGGCCCTCCTCACTTCCCAGAGTTTGGGTGGCCGGGCAGAGGCACTCCTCACTTCCCAGACGATGGGTGGTCGGGCAGAGGTGCTCCTCACTTCCCAGATGATGGGTGGCCGGGCAGAGGCGCCTCACCTGCCAGATGATGAGTGGTCGGGCAGAGGCACCTCACTTCCCAGACGCATGGGTGGCCGGGCAGAGGCCCTCCTCACTTCCCAGACGGGCTGCCGGGCAGAGGCGCCTCACCTCCCAGACGACAAGTGGCCGGGCAGAGGCTCTCCTCACCTCCGGACGCATGGGTGGCCGGGCAGAGGCACTCCTCACTTCCCAGACCATGGGTGGTCATGTCGAGGCGCTCCTCACTTCCCAGAGTGAGGCAGCTGGGCAGAGGCCCTCACTTCCCAGATGGGGTGGCTGGCAGAGGCGCCTCCTCACCTCCCCACAGATGATGGGAGGTCGGCAGAGGCTCTCCTCACCTCCCGGACGCATGGGTGGCAGGGCAGAGGCGCCTCACCTCCCGGACGCATGGGAGGCCTGGCAGAGGATCTCCTCACCTCCGGACGATGGGTGGCCGGGCAGAGGCGCCCTCACCTCCCAGACGATGGGTGGCCGGGCAGAGGCTCCCTCTTCTCTCTCCCATATATGGGGTGGGTGTGCAGAGGCACTCCTCACCTCCCAGACTGCTGGGTGGTCGGGCAGAGGCGCCTCCCTCACTTCCGGAAGGTGGGTGGCCGTGGGCAGAGGCGCACCTCACTTCCCAGACTGTGGGTGGCCGGCAGAGGCCCTCACTTCCCAGAAGGGGTGGCCGGCAGAGGCGCCTCACTTCCCAGAAGATAGGTGGCCGGGCAGAGGCGCTCCTCACTTTCCAGATGGGGCGGCCGGGCAGAGGCACTCCTCACTTCCCAGACGGGCGGCCGGGCAGAGGCACTCCTCACTTCCCAGACGCTGGGTGTCAGGGCAGGGTCTTGTTTACTCCCATATTTTGGGTGGCTGGGCAGAGGCACTCCCTCACCTCCCAGATGGGGTGGCCGGGCAGAGGCGCCCTCACCTCCCAGACGATGGGTGGTCAGAGTAAGGCCTCACCTCCCAGATGGGGTGGCCGGGCAGAGGCCCTCCTCACCTCCCAGATGGGGTGGCCGGGCAGAGGCGCCCTCACCTCCCAGATGGGGTGGCCGGGCAGAGGCGCCCTCACCTCCCAGATGTGGTGGCCGGGCAGAGGCGCTCCTCCCCTCCCAGACGATGGGTGGTCAAGCAGAGGCGCCCTCACTTCCCAGATGGGGTGGCCGGGCAGAGGCGCTCCTCACTTCCCAGACGGGTGGCCAGGCAGAGGCGCCTCCTCACTTCCCAGACGTAAGGACCGGGCAGAGGCGCCCTCACTTTCCAGACGGTGGGGGTGACCGGGCAGAGGCGCCTCCTCACCTCCTGGATGATGGTTGGCCGGGCAGAGGCGCTCCTCACTTCCCAGACGGGGCGGCCGGGCAGAGGCCCTCCTCACTTCCCAGACGGGCGGCCGGGCAGAGACGCTACTCACTTCCCAGATGGGGTGGCCAGGCAGACGCACTCCTCACTTCCCAGACATTGGGTTGCCGGGCAGAGGCCCTCCTCACTTCCCAGTGTTTGGGGGGCCGGGCAGAGGCACCTCACTTCCCAGACTATGGGTGGACAGTTAGAAACGATCCCCACCCCTGGAAGGCCCATGGGTGGATGGGCAGAGGCGCCCTCACCTCCCAGACGGGCGGCCGGGCAGAGGCACTCCTCACCTCCCAGACTGTGGGTGGCCAGGCAGAGGCGCCTCACTTCCCAGACCATGGGAGGTCGGGCAGAGGCCCTCCTCACCTCCTGGACGATGGGTGGCCGGGCAGAGGATCTCCTCACCCTCCTGGATGATGGTTATTGGGCAGAGGCGCCTCACTTCCCAGACGGGTGGCCGGGCAGAGGTGCTCCTCACTTCCCAGATGTTGGGTGGCCGGCAGAGGCGCCCTCACTTCCCAGATGATGGGTGGCCGGGCAGAGGCACTCCTCACCTCCCAGACGCATGATGGTACGGGCAGAGACTCTCCTCACTTCCCAGACGATGGGTGGCCAGGCAGAGGCGCCTCACTTCCCAGATGATGGGTGGCCGGGCAGAGGGGACCCTCACCACCCAGACTGTGGGTGGCCAGGCAGAGGCGCCTCACTCCCAGGATTCCATGGGAGGTCGGGGAGAGGCGCACCTCACCACCCAGACTGTGGGTGGCCGGGCCGAGGTGCTCCCTCACTTCCCAGACGATGAGTGGCCGGGCAGAAGTGCTCCTCACTTCCCAGACCATGGGTCGGCCGGGCGGAGGCGCCTCACTTCCCAGAAGCTGTTTGACAGGTAGAGTACATCCTCACCTCCCAGACGATGGGTGGCCGGGCAGAGGCCCTACATAACTTCCAAGACTGTGGGTGGCCGGCAGAGGTGCTCCTCAATTCACAGATGGGGTGCCGGGCAGAGACTCTCCTCACCTCCCGGACGATGGGTGGCCGGGCAGAGGCACTCTGCACTTCCCCATCGATGGGTGGACGGGCAGAGGCGCTCCTCACTTCCCAGACGGGGTGGTCGGGCAGAGTCGCCCTCACTTCCCAGATGTTGGGCCGGGCAGAGGCGCCTCCTCACTCTGCATTCCATGGGAGGTCGGGCAGAGGCGCCTCCCTCACCTCCCGACGAGCAGGCGGGCAGAGGCTCTCCTCACCTCCCAGACGATGGGTGGCCGGCAGAGGTGCTCCTCACTTCCCAGACGATGGGTGGCTGGCAGAGGCGCCTCACTTCACAGATGGGGTGGCCGGGCTGAGGTGCTCCTCACTTCCCTCATGCTGTGTCGTCAGGCCGAGGCACTCCTCACCTCCCGGACGATGGCTGGCCGGGCAGAGTCACTCCTCACCTCCCAGATGATGAGTGGCCGGGCAGAGGCTCTCCTCACCTCCCAGATGGGGTGGCCGGGCAGAGGCACTCCTCACCTCCCAGATGGAGTGGCCGGGCAGATGCGCTCCTCACCTCCCAGGACGATGGGTGGCCGGCAGAGGCGCCTCCCTCACCTCCTGTGACGGCCAAGTGGTCGGGCAGAGGCGCCCTCACCTCCCAGACGATGGGTGGCCGGGCAGAGGCGCCTCCTCACCTCCTCGGACGATGGGTGGCCGGGCAGAGGCGCTCCTCACTTCCCTGACAAGGCGGCCATGCAGAGGCGCTCCCCACCTCCCAGATTGGGTGGCCGGGCAGAGGCGCTTCCCTCACTTCCCAGATGGGTGGCCGGGCAGAGACTCCTCCTCACCTCCCAGACGATGGGTGGTCGGCAGAGGCGCTCCTGCCATCCCGGACGATGGGTGGCAGGGCAGATGGGCTCCCTCACCTCCCAGACGATGGGTGGCTGGGCAGAGGCTCTCCTCACCTCCTGGACGATGGGTGGTCGGGCAGAGGCGCTCCTCACTTCCCAGACGCGGGCGTCAAGTAGTATGCCTCAGTTCACAGATGGGGTGGCCGGGCCGAGGTGCTGCTCACTTCCCAAATGATGGGTCGTCAGGCCGAGGTGCTCCTGACTTCCCAGACGATGGGTGGCCGGGCAGAGGTGCTCCTCACCTCCCGGACGATGGGTGGGCAGGCAGAGGCCCTACTCACTTCCCAGACGATGAGTAGCCGGGCAGAAGCGCTCCTTACTTCCCAGAGGGGCGGCCGGGCAGAGGTGCACCTCACTTCCCAGATGTTGGGTGGCAGGGCAGAGGCCCTCTTTACTCCAATATTTTGGGTGGCTGGCCAGAGGCACTCCGCACTTCCCAGACGATGGGTGGCCGGGCAGAGGCGCTCCTCACTTCCCAGATGGGGTGGCAGGGCAGAGGCCCTCCTCACTTCCCAGACGGGTGGCCGGGCAGAGGCGCTCCACACTTCCCAGACGGGCGGCCGGGCAGAGGTGCACCTCACTTCCCAGATTGGGTGGTCGGGCAGGCACTCCCTCACCTCCCAGACGATGGGAGGTCGCGCAGAGGCGCTCCCCACCTCCCGGACGCATGGGTGGCAGGGCAGATGGTCTCCCTCAACTCCCAGAGGAGCGATGGGTGGCCGGGCAGAGGCACTCCCTCACCTCCCAGACGCATGGGTGGCCGGGCAGAGGCTCCTCACTTCCCAGATTGGGAGGTCGGGCAGAGGCACTCCGCACTTCCCAGACGTGGCGGCTGGGCAAGAGCTCTCCTCACCTCCCAGATGGGGTGGCCGGGCAGAGGCTCTCCTCACTTCCCAGATGGGGTGGCCGGGCAGAGGCTCTCCTCACCTCCCGGACGATGGGTGGCAGGGCAGAGGCACTCCCTCACTTCCCAGACTATGGGTGGCGGGGCAGAGGCGCTCCACACTTCACAGACGGGGCAGCCGGTCAGAGGTGCACCTCACTTCCCAGATAGGGTGGCCGGGCAGAGGCGCCTCCTCACCTCCCGGACGATGGGTGGCCGGGCAGAGGCTCTCCTCACCTCCCGGACGATGGGTGGCCGGGCAGAGGCCTCCTCACTTCCCAGATGGTGGGTGGTCGGGCAGAGGCGCCTCCTCACTTCCCAGACGGTGGGTGGTCGGGCAGAGGCGCCCTCACTTCCCAGACAATGGGAGGTCGGGCAGAGGCGCCCTCACCTCCCGGACGATGGGTGGCCGGGCAGAGGCCCTCACATCCCAGATGGGGCGGCCGGGCAGAGGCCCTCCCCACATCCCAGACGGGGATGCCGGGGTGAGTGCTCCTCACTTCCCAGAAGATGGGGTGGTCGGGCAGAGGCGCCCTCACCTCCGGACGAGCATACGGGCACTCTCAATTTATGCAGCGTCGAGGCGCCTCACTTCCCAGATGGGGTGGCCGGGCAGAGGCGCCCTCACCTCCCGGACGATGGGTGGCTGGGCAGAGGCGCCTCCTCACCTCCCGGACGATGGGTGGCCGGGCAGAGGCTCACCTCCCAGATGGGGTGGCCGGGCAGAGGCACTCCCTCACCTCCCAGAAGGTGGGTGGCCGGGCAGAGGCACCCTCACCTCCCAGATGGGGTGGCCGGGCAGAGGCGCCTCCTCACCTCCCAGACCATGGGTGTTCGGGCAGAGGCGCTCCTCACTTCCCAGACGGGGTGGCCGGGCAGAGGCGCACCACACTTCCCAGATTGGGTGGCCGGGCATAGGCGCCCTCACTTCCCAGACGATGGGAGGTCGGGCAGAGGCCTCCTCACTCCCAGACGATGGGTGGCCGGGCAGAGGCGCCTCACCTCCCGGACGCATGGCTGGCTGGGCAGAGGCGCCTCCCTCACCTCCCGGACGATGGCTGGCGGGGCAGAGGCAGTCCTCTCTTCCCAGACGCTGAATGGCCGGGCAGAAGCCCTCCCTCATTTCCCAGATGGGGTGGCCGGGCAGAGGCTCTCCCTCACTTCCCAGACGATGGGTGGCCGGGCAGAGGCCCTCACCTCCCAGATGGGGTGGCCGGGCAGAGGCGCCCTCACCTCCCAGATGGGGTGGCCTGGCAGAGGCGCCTCCCTCACCTCCCAGACGATGGGTGGCCGGGCAGAGGCGCCCTCACTTCCCAGATGGGGTGGTCGGGCAGAGGCGCCCTCACTTCCCAGATGGGGTGGCCTGGCAGAGGCGCCCTCACCTCCCAGACGATGGGTGGCTGGGCAGAGGCACTCCTCACGTCCCAGACGTGGCGGCTGGCAGAGGCGCCTCAATTCAAAGATGGGGTGGCCAGGCAGAGGCGCCTCACCTCCCAGATGGGGTGGCCTGGCAGAGGCCTTCCTCACTTCCCAGATGGGGTGGCCTGGCAGAGGCGCCTCCCTCACTTCCCAGACGATGGGTGGTCAGGCAGAGGCGCCCTCACTTCCCAGACGATGGGTGGCCGGGCAGAGGCGCCTCACCTCCCTCCTCCTTCCGGTCAATGTGGCCGGGCAGAGGCCCTCCTCACCTCCTGACTCGATGGTTGGACGGGCAGAGGCATCCTCACTTCCCAGATGGGGTGGCCGGGCAGAGGCGCCTCACTTCCCAGATGGGGTGGCCTGGCAGAGGCCCTCACCCCATATAGTGGCCGGGCAGAGGCGCCCTCACCTCCCAGACAGGGCGGGTGGGCAGGCTCCTCACTTCCCAGACGATGGGTGGTCAGGCAGAGGCGCCCTCACCTCCCAGACGGTGGGTGGCCGGGCAGAGGCGCCTCCCTCACCTCCCAGATGATGGGAGGTCGGGCAGAGGCGCCCTCACCTCCGGACGCATGGGTGGCAGGGCAGATGGGCTCCTCACCTCCCGGAGGGGTGGGTCGGGCAGAGGCTCTCCTCACCTCCTGGATGATGGGGTGGCCAGTGCAGAGGCCCTCCTCACCTCCCTCGAAAAATGGGTGGCCGGGCAGAAGTGCTCCCTCACCTCCCGGACGCATGGGTGGCCGGGCAGAGGATCTCCTCACCTCCTGGATGATGGTTGGCTGGGCAGAGGCGCCCTCACTCCCAGATCTATTTACCGGCAGAGGCCCACCTCACTTCCTGTTGTTGGGTGGCAGGGCAGAGGCCCTCACTTCCCAGATGGGGTGGCCAGGCAGAGGCGCCTCCCACTCCCAGACTGCCAGACAGAGGCTCTCTTCACACCCCAGATGATGGGAGGCTGCAGGCTCTCCTCACCTCCCGGACGCATGGGTGGCTGGGCAGAGGCGCTCCTCACTTCCCAGACGATGGGAGGTCGGCAGAGGTCTCCTCACTTCCCAGATGGGGCGGCCGGGCAGGGCGCTCCTCACTCCCAGATGGGGGTGGTCAAGCAGAGGCGCTCCTCACTTCCCAGATAGTGAGTGGCTGGCAGAGGCCCTCCTCACTTCCCAGACGATGGGTGGCTGGCAGAGGCGCCTCCCTCACCTCCCAGATGGGGTGGCCGGGCAGAGGCGCCTCACTTCCCAGACGGGGCGGCCGGGCAGAGGCACTCCTCACTTCCCAGACGGGGTGGCCGGGCAGAGGCCCTCCTCACCTCCCAGACGGTGGGTGGCCGGGCAGAGGCCTCCTCACTTCCCAGACGATGGGAGGTCGGGCAGAGGCTCTCCTCACCTCCCGGATGATGGGTGGCTGGGCAGAGGCGCTCCTCACCTCCCGGATATTGGGTGGCCGGGCAGAAGATCTCCTCAGCTCCTGGACGACGGTTCGGCTGGGCAAGGGCACTCCTCTATTCCCAGATTAGGGTGGCTGGGCAGAGGCCCTCCTCACTTCCCAGACGATGGGTGGCAGGGCAGAGGCGCTCCTCACCTCCCAGAAGGGGTGGCGGGGCGAGGCTCCTCATTTCCCAGATTTTGTGTGGGCGGGCAGAGGCGCTCCACACTTCCTAGATGGGTAGACCGGGCAGAGGCTCTCCTCACCTCCCAGACGCGTGCGGTGGCCGGGCAGTGGCGCCACTCACTTCCCAGGTGGGGTGGCCGGGCAGAGGCGCTCCTCACTTCCCAGATGGGGTGGCCGGGCAGAGGCGCCCTCACCTCCCAGATGATGGGTGGCCGGGCAGAGGCGCCTCACTTCCCAGATGTTGGGTGGCCGGGCAGAGGCCCACTTCACTCCCATATATAAGGTGGCCGGGCAGAGGCACTCCTCACTTCCCAGACGGGGCTGCCAAGTAAGGGCTCCTCACCTCCCGAACGATGGGTGGCCGGGAATAGGCGCTCCTCACTTCCCAGACGATGGGTGGTCAAGCAGAGGCGCTCCTCACTTCCCAGACGGTGGGTGGCCTGGCAGAGGCACTCCTCACTTCCCAGACGTTGGGTGGCTGGGCCGAGGCGCTCCTCACTTCCCAGAAGGTGGCCGGGCAGAGGCGCCTCCTCACTTCCCAGATGTTGGGTGGCCAGGCAGAGGCGCCTCACCTCCCAGATGATGGGTGGTCGGCAGAGGCGCCCTCACCTCCCATATAGGGTGGCTGGGCAGAGGCACTCCTCACCTCCCAGACGAGGGTGGCCGGGCAGAGGCACTCTTCACTTCCCGGAGGATGGGTGTCCTGGCAGAGGCGCTCCTCACCTCCCAGAAGGGGTGGCCGGGCAGAGGCGCTCCTCACCTCCCAGATGGGGTCGTCGGGCAGAGGCGCCCTCACTTCCCAGATGGGGTCGTCGGGCAGAGGCACCTCAAAGCCCTAGCAGACGTTGGGTGGCCTGGCAGAGGCCTCCCTCATTTCCCCAGATTTTGTGTGGCCGGGCAAAAGGCACCTCACCTCCCAGACCATGGGTGGACGGGCAGAGGCGCCCCTCACCTCCCAGACGCATGGGTGGCCGGGCAGAGGCTCTCCTCACCTCCCAGAAGGTGGGTGGGCCGGCAGAGGCGCTGATCACTTCCCAGAGAGTGGGTGGTCGAGCCGAGGCATTCCTCACTTCCTAGAGGTTGTGTGGCCGGGCAGAGGCGCCCCTCACCTCCCAGACGCATGGGTGGCCGGGCCGAGGCGCTCCTCACCTCCCGGACGCATGGGTGGCCGGGCAGAGGCACTCCTCACCTCCCATACGCATGAGTGGCCAAGCAGAGGCGCCCCTCACCTCCCAGACGGGCTGCCGGGCAGAGGCCTCCCTCACTTCCCAGATGGGGTGGCCGGGCAGAGGCCTCACCTCCCAGACGCATGGGTGGCCGGGCAGGCACCTCTCCTCCACAGGCACCTCACCTCCCAGACTGGGAGGCCCAGCAGAGGCACTCTTCACCTCCCAGATGGGGTGGCCTGGCAGAGGCGCCTCCTCACCTCCCTGAAGATGTGTGGCCGGCAGAGGCTCTCCTCCTCCCGGAGGATGGGTGGCCGGGCAGAGGATCTCTCTCCTCCCGGAGGATGGGTGGCCGGGCAGAGGCCTCCTCACTTCCCAGATGTTGGGTGGCCGGGCAGAGGCTCTCCTCACCTCCCAGACGAAGGGTGGCCGGGCAGAGGCGCTCCTCACCTCCCGGACGATGGGTGGCCGGGCAGAGGCGCCTCCTCACCTCCCAGATGGGGCTGCAGGTCAGGCTCTCCCTACTCCCAGACGCTAGTGGCCGGGCAGAGGCCTTTCTCTCACTCCCCATATATAGGGTGGTCGGGCAGAGGCACTCCCTCACCTCCCAGACGGGCTGCCGGGCAGAGGCACCTCACTCCCAGATGGGGTGGCCTCCTGCCTCCCAGACGATGGGTGGCCGGGTAGAGGCGCTCCTCACTTCCCAGACGAGGCGTCGGGAAGAGACCCTCCTCACTTCCCAGAAGGGGTGGCCGGGCAGAGGCGCTCCTCACCTCCCGGACGATGTGTGGCCGGGCAGAGGCGCACCTCACTTCCCAGACTGTGGGTGGCCGGCAGAGGCACTCCTCACTTCCCAGAAGGGGTGGCCGGGCAGAGGCTCTCCCCACCTCCCAGACGATGGGTGGCCGGCAGAGGCACCCTCACCTCCCAGATGGGGTGGCCGGCAGAGGCGCCTCCTCACCTCCCAGACGATGGTGCCCGGGCAGAGGTGCTCCTCCCTCCCAGATGATGGGTCGTCAGGCAGAGGCGCTCATCACTTCCCGGATGATGCCTGGCCGGGCAGAGGCGCTCCTCACCTCCCGGACCATGTGTAGCCGGGCAGAGGCACTCCCTCACTTCCCAGACCATGAGTGGCCGGGCAGTGGTGCTCCTCACCTCCCCGACCATGTGTAGCCGGGCAGAGGCTCTCCTCTTCCCGGAAGATGGGGTGGCCGGGCAGAGGCCCTCCTCACCTCCCGGACGATGGGTGGCGGGCAGAGGCACCTCACTTCCCAGATGATGGGTCGTCAGGCAGAGGCGCTCCTCACTTCCTAGAGGTTGTGTGGCCGGGCAGAGGTGCTCCTCACCTCCCAGATGGTGGGTGGTCGGGCAGAGGCGCCTCCTCACTTGGCCGGATGGGGAGGCCAGACAGAGGCGCCTCACCTCCCAGACTTTGGGTGGCCGGGCAGAGGCGCCTCACTTCCCAGACGGGGAGGCCGGGCAGAGGCTCTCCTCACCTCTCGGACGATGGGAGGCCGGGCAGAGGCGCTCCTCACTTCCCAGATGGGGTGGCCGGGCAGAGGCGCTCCTCACTTTCCAGACTTTGGGTGGCCGGGCAGAGGATCTCCTCACTTCCCAGACTTTGGGTGGCCGGGCAGAGGCGCTCCTCACTTCCAAGATGGGGTGGCCGGGCAGAGGCGCCTCCCTCACCTCCGGACGACGGGTGGTCGGGCAGAGGCCTCCTCACCTCCCAGAAGATGGGTGGCTGGGCCGAGGCTTACTCAGCTCCCAGACAGTGGGAGGTCGGCAGAGGCGCCTCCTCACCTCCCCGGATGATGGGTGGCCGGGCAGAGGCGCCCTCACTTCCCAGATGGGGTGGCTGGCAGAGGCACCACTCACCTCCCAGACAGTGGGAGGTCGGCAGAGGCGCCTCACTTCCCAGACGGGCTGCCGGGCAGAGGCGCCTCACCTCCCAATGATGGGTGGTCGGGCAGAGGCGCCTCCTCACTTCCCAGACAGTGGGAGGTCGGGCAGAGGCCCTCCCCACCTCCCAGACTCCATGGGTGGCCGGGCAGAGGCGCTTCTCACTTCCCAGAGTTTGTGTGGCCGGGCAGAGGCGCCTCCCTCACCTCCCAGATGGGGTGCAACCGGCAGAGGCTCTCCTCACTCATAGAAGATGTGAAGTCTGACAGAGGCGCCTCACCTCCCCGGACGACGGGTGGTCGGGTGAGTTCTCCCAACTCCTCTCGACAACGTTGCCTGGCAGAGGCGCCCTCACTTCCCAGACGGGCGGCCGGGCAGAGGCGCCTCACTTCCCAGATGGGGTGGCTGGCAGAGGCGCCTCCTCACTTCCCAAATGATGGGTCGCCAGGCAGAGGCGCCTCACACCTCCCCGGATGATGGGTGGCCGGGCAGAGGCACTCCTCACCTCCCCGGATGAGGTCCGGGCAGAGGCTCTCCTCACCTCCCCGGACAATGGGTGGCAGTGCAGAGCCCTCCTCACTTCCCAGACCATGGGTGGCCGGCAGAGGCGCCCTCACCTACCAGACGGTGTGTGGTCGGCAGAGGCGCCTCACCTCCCAGACCATGGGCGGCCGGGCAGAGGCGCTCCTCAATTCACAGATGGGGTGGCCGGGCCGAGGTGTTGCTCACTTCCCAAATGTTGGGTCGCCAGGCTGAGGCCCTCCTGACCTCCCTCTCGACTTATGTCTGGCCGGGCAGAGGCCTCCTCACCTCCCAGACGATGGGAGGTCGGGCAGAGGCGCTCCTCACCTCGCAGATGGTGTGTAGCCAGGCAGAGGCGCTCCTCACTTCCCAGACAATGGGAGGTCCGGCAGAGGCGCTCCTCACCTCCCCGGATGATGTGGGTGGCCGGGCAGAGGCACTCCTCACCTCCCAGACGATGGGTGGCCAAGCAGAGGCGCCTCACCTCCCAGACGGGTGGTCGGGCAGAGGCGCTTCTCACTTCCCAGATGGGGTGGCCGGCAGAGGCGCCTCACTTCCCAGATGGGGTGTCCGGGCAGCTCTCCTCCCCACCTCCCAGAAGATGGGTGGCTGGCGGAGGCGCTCCTCACCTCCGGATGATGGGTGGCCGGGCAGACACACTCCTCACCTCCCGGATGATGGGTGGCCGGGCAGAGGCTCTCCTCACCTCCCGGACAATGGGTGGCAGTGCAGAGGCGCCTCACCTCCCAGATGATGGGTGGCCGGGCAGAGGCCCTCCTCACTTCCCAGACGATGGGTGGCCGGGCAGAGGCGCCTCACCTCCCCGGATGATGGGTGGTCGGGCAGAGGCACTCCTCAGTTCCCAGATGGGGTGGCCTGGCAGAGGCGCTCCTCACCTCCCAGACGATGGGTGGCCGGGCAGAGGCCTTCCTCACTTCCCAGACGATGGGCGGCCGGGCAGGGGCACTCCTCACTTCCCAGACGATGGGTGTCCGGGAAGAGGCCTCACCTCCCAGATGGTGATGGGTGGTCGGGCAGAGGCGCCTCACCTCCCAGACGATGGGTGGCTGGCAGAGGCGCCCTCACCTCCCAGACGCTGGGTGGCCAGGCAGAGGCGCTCTCACCTCCCAGATGGTGGGTGGCCAGGCAGAGGCGCCTCCCTCACCTCCCAGACGATGGGTGGCCGGGGAGGGCGCTCTTCACTTCCCAGACGATGGGTGGCCGGGCAGAGGCGCCTCCCTCACTTCCCAGACAATGGGTGGCCGGGCTGAGGCTCTCCTCACTTCCCAGACGATGGGTGGCCGGGCAGAGGCGCGCCTCACCTCCCAGATGGTGGGAGGCCGAGCAGAGGCACTCCTCACTTCCCAGACGATGGGTGGTCGGGCAGAGGCGCTCCTCACCTCCCAGACGATGGGAGGTCGGGCAGAGGCCCTCCTCACTTCCCAGACAATGGGTGGCCGGGCAGAGGCACTCCTCACCTCCCAGACAATGGGTGGCCGGGCAGAGGCGCCTCCCTCACTTCCCAGACAATGGGTGGCCGGGCAGAGGCGCTCCTCACTTCCCAGACAGTGGGTGGCCGAGCCGAGGCGCTCCTCACCTCCCAGACGGTGTGTGGCCAGGCAGAGGCGCTCCTCACTTCCCAGACGATGGGAGGTCGGGCAGAGGCTCTCCTCACCTCCGGATGATGGGTGGCCGGGCAGAGGCGCTCCTCACCTCCCGGATATTGGGTGGCCGGGCAGAGGATCTCCTCAACTCCTGGACGATGGTTGTACAGGCAGAGGCACTCCTCACTTCTCAGACGAGTCGGCCGGGCAGAGACGCCACTCACTTCCCAGATGAGGTCACCGGGCAGAGGCTCTCCTCACTTCCCAGATGATGGGTGGCCGGGCAGAGGCGCTCCTCACTTCCCAGATGATGGGTGGCCGGGCAGAGGCGCTCCTCACCTCCCGGACGATGTGTGGCCGGTCAGAGGCTCTCCTCAACTTCCCGGACGATGGGTGGCCGGGCAGAGGCGCCTCACTTCCCAGAGGATGGGAGGTCGGGCAGAGGCGCCTCCTCACTTCCCAGACGGGTTGGCCGGGCAGAGGCTCTCCTCACTTCCCAGAGGATGGGAGGTCGGGCAGAGGCCCTCCTCACTTCCCAGATGGGGTGGCCGGGCAGAGGCGCCTCACCTCCCAGACTATGGGTGGACGGGCAGAGGCGCTCCTCACCTCCCAGACGCATGGGTGGCCGGGCAGAGGCGCTCCTCACTTCCCAGATGATGGGTGGCCGGGCAGAGGCACCTCACTTCCCAGATGGGGTGGCCGGCAGAGGCGCCCTCACCTCCCGGACGATGGGTGGTGGGCAGAGGCCCTCCTCACTTCGTTCCGGATGGGGTGGCCGGGCAGAGGCACTCCCTCACCTCCCGGACGCATGGGAGGTCGGGCAGAGGCCTCCTCACCTCCCAGAAGATGGGGTGGCCGGGCAGAGGCTCTCCTCACCTCCCAGAAGATGGGGTGGCCGGTCAGAGGCGCTCCTCACTTCCCAGACGGGGTGGCCGGGCAGAGGCCCTCCTCACCTCCCAGATGATGGGTGGCTGGGCAGAGGCGCTCCTCACTTCCCAGATGATGGGTCTTCATGCAGAGGCGCTCCTCACCTCCCAGAGTGTGGGTGGCCAGGCAGAGGCGCTCCTCATTTCCCAGATGGTGGGTGGCCGGGCAGAGGCCCAACTCACTTCAAAGATGGGGTGGCCTGGCAGAGGCGCCCCAAGACTTCCCGTTTTTTTTTGGGGTGGCCGGGCAGAGGCGCCTCCTCACTTCCCAGACGATGGGTGGTCGGGCAGAGGCGCCTCCTCACCCCCCCCCCAGATCTCCAGTGGCCGGGCAGAGGTGCTCCTCACCTCCAGACGATGGGTGGCCGGGCAGAGGTGCACCTCACTTCCCAGATGATTGGTGGTCGGGCAGAGGCCCTCCTCACCTCCCGGACGATGGTTGGCCGGGCAGAGGCGCTCCTCACTTCCCAGACGGGTGGCCGGGCAGAGGCACTCCTCACTTCCCAGATGGGGTGGCCGGGCAGAGGCGCCTCACTTCCCAGATGGGGTGGCTGGGCCGAGGCGCTCCTCACTTTCCCAGATGATGGGTGGTCGGGCAGAGGATCTCCTCACTTCCCAGATGGGGGGTGGCCTGGCCGGGCAGAGGCCCCTCACTTCCCAGATGATGGGTCGTCAGGCAGAGGCGCCTCCTCACCTCCAGGATGTTGGGTGGCCGGGCAGAGGCGCCTCCTCACCTCCCAGATGGTGGGTGGCCTGGCAGAGGCCCTCCTCACCTCCCGGACGATGGGTGGCCGGGCAGAGGCGCCTCCTCACCTCCCGGACGATGGGTGGCCGGGCAGAGGCGCTCCTCACCTCCCAGATGATGGGTGAGTTCGGGCACAGGCGCTCCTCACTTCCCAGATGATGGGTCGTCAGGCAGAGGCGCTCCTCACCTCCCAGACGATGGGAGGTCGGGCAGAGGCCTCCTCACTTCCCAGATGTTGTGTGGCCGGGCAGATGCTCTCCTCACTTGCCAGACGGTGGGAGGTCGGGCAGAGGCTCTCCCCACTCCCAGAGCTGGGTGGTCGGGCCTAGGCTCTCCTCACCTCCCCGGATATTGGGTGGCTGGGCAGAGGCGCCTCACCTCCCAGACGATGGGAGGTCGGGCAGAGGCGCCTCCTCACTTCCCAGATGTTGGGTGGCCCGGGCAGAGGACGTCCTCACTTCCCAGATGATGGGTCGTCAGGCAGAGGCGCTCCTCACCTCCCAGAGGATGGCTGGCCGGGCAGAGGCTCTCCCTCACTTCCCAGACGATGGGTGGCCGGGCCGAGGCGCTCCTCACCTCCCAGAGATGGGTGGCCGGGCAGAGGCCCTCCTCACCTCCCAGAAGATGGGGTGGCCGGGCAGAGGCGCTCTCCTCACCTCCCAGATGGTGGGAGGTCGGGCAGAGGCGCTCCTCACCTCCCAGACGTTGGGTGGCCGGGCAGAGGCTCTCCTCACCTCCCAGTGATGGGTGGCCGGGCAGAGGCGCCTCACTTCCCAGATGATGGGTGGCCGTGCAGAGGCCCTCCTCACCTCCCAGAAGATGGGGTGGCCGTGCAGAGGCCCTCCTCACCTCCCGGATGATGGGTGGCCGGGCAGAGGCGCTCCTCACCTCCCAGAAGATGGGTGGCAGGCAGAGGCGCCTCCACACTTCCCAGATGGGGTGGCCGGGCAGAGGCGCTCCCTCACCTCCCGGATGATGGGTGGTCGGGCAGAGGCTCTCCTCACTTCCCAGACGATGGGTGGCCGGGCAGAGGCACTCCTCACTTCCCAGACGTGGGCGGCTGGGCAGAGGCGCTCCTCAATTCCCAGATGGGGTGGCTGGAATTGGCGCCCTCCTCACTTCCCAGATGGGGTGGCCGGGCAGAGGCGCTCCCTCACCTCCCGGATGATGGGTGGCCGGGCAGAGGCTCACTTCCCAGACGATGGGAGGTCGGGCAGAGGCTCTCCTCACCTCCCGGATGATGGGTGGCCGGGCAGAGGTCCTCCTCTCCTCGCAGACGTTGGGTGGCTGGGCAGAGGCTCTCCTCACCTTCTGGACGATGGTTGGACGGGCAGAGGCGCTCTCACTTCTCAGACGGGGCTGCCGGGCAGAGGTGCTCTCACCCACAGATGGGGTGGTCAGCCAGGTGCTGCTCACTTCTCCCAAACATGGGCTGTCAGGACTATATGCCCCTGACCTCCCCGGACGCTGTCTGCCGGGCAGAGGCGCTCCTTACCTCCCCGGACTTATGGGTGGGGCGGGCAGAGGCCCTACTCACTTCCCAGACCGTGAGTGGCCGGGCAGAAGGCTCACTTCAGACACAGGGCGCAGTGGGCAGAGGCGCCCCTCACTTCCCAGACGTGCTGGGTCGCCAAGCAGAGGCCCCTCTTCACTCCCACACATAGTGGGTCGGCAGAGGCACTCCTCACTTCCCAGACGGGACGTAGCTGGCACTACCTCACCCCAGATGGGGTGGCCGGGAATAGTCCCTCCAAACTTCCCAGAGGTTGGGTGGCCGGGCAGCCGCCTCACCCCATAGGGTGCTGGGAAGAGGCATTCCCTCACTTCCCAGACTGGGCGGCAGGCACCTCACCCCAGACAGGTCGGGCAGAGGCCTCCCCACCACCCACGGCGGGTGGCCCAGTCAGAGGCGCCCTCACTTCCCAGACGGTGGTGGCTGCAGAGCTCCCACTTCAAAGATGGGGTGGCCTGGCAGGTGCTCCTCACTCACAGAAGGTGGCTTAGCAGAGGCCCTCCTCACTCCCAGACGAGGCGGCCGGGCAGACGCCACCACTTCTGAGATACTGCCGGGCAGAGGCGCCTCCTCGCCTCCCAGGACGTTGGGTGTGGTCTCGGCAAGAGGCCCCTCCTCATTTCCTGTGATTTTGTAGAAGGTGAGTCAATTCTGACTTCCCAGATGACGTGGACTGGGCAGAGGCCTCACTTCCCCAAACGTGGTTGTCCGGGTAGAGGCCTCCCCACTCCCCAGATCTATCGTGGTCACAGAGGCCTCCTGCCTCCCAGACGGGGAGCCCAGCAGAGGCACCCCTTCTGCCTCCTAGAGTGTACGGGCAGTGGCGCCCCTCACATCCCGGATGACGTGGTGGGTCGGGCAGAGGGTTCTACTCTCCTCCCGTGAGGATGGGTGCAGCCTGGGCAGGAGCTCTCCTCTCCTCCCGAGAGATGGGGTGGCCGGGCAGAGGCTCTACTCACCTCCCCGGCTGGCAGTGAGCACTCCTCACTTCCCAGACCATGGGTGGTCAAGAGGCGCCTCCACACTTCCCAGAGGATGGGAGGTCGGGCAGAGTCAGCCTCCTCAAACTTAGAAGATGGGGTGCCGGGCAGAAGCTCTCACCTCCCAGATGGCGCGTGGGCTGCAGTAGAGAGGCCCCTCCTCACCTCCCAGATCGCTGGGTGGTTTGTCCCAGGCTCTCTCATCTCCCAGACGGGCCGGGCAGAGGCGCTCCTCATCCATGGGATGTGGGGTGGCTGGACTGAGGTGCTCACTTCCCAAAATGACGGTCACAGCCACTGCAGGCGCCTCCCCGACCTCCCCTGGCACGATGTCTGGGTCGTGGGCAGAGGCGCCTCACCTCCCCGGACGATGGGGTAAGGCGAGCCCACCACTCCCAGATCATGAGCAAGAAGCTGCCCTCATTTCCTCAGATGGGCGGCAGGGCAGATGCTCCTCGCCTCCCAGACGCTTGGTTGGCCAGCAGAGACCCTCTTCACTCCCAAGATATAGGTGGCCGGGCAGAGGTAATTCCTCACTCCCCAGATTTTGAGCATGGGCAAGTGCCTCACCCCAGATAAGTGTCGGAATAGGCGCTTCCTACTCCAGATTTGATGTCGGAAGAGATCGCCACTCACCTCCTGATGGGTGACCGGGCATTCGCCTCCCAGATGCTGTACGGGCAGAGGCCCTCCACAGTTCCCAGACGATGGGTGGCCGGGCAGATGCGTACCTCACTTCCCAGATGTGGCTGCAGAGCGCCTCACCACAGATGTCCGCCAGAGCTGCTCCTCACTTATAGAACATGGGAAGCTGCAGAGGCGCTCCCTCACCCCGGATCGCATGGGTGTCAAGCAGAGGTCCTTACCTCCCTTGACGATGTTGCACCAGGCAGAGGAGCTCACCTCCTGGGACAGCGGCCGGGCAGAGGCGCCTCACTTTCAGAAGGAAGGCCCAGAGCTCCTGCCTCCTGGAGGAGTGTCGCCAGCAGAAGCCTCACCTCCCGACATGGGCGGCACGCCTCTACCCCACATGTCTGGGGTGCAGGCCCCTCACCGCAGGAGTTACCGGGTGTCGCAGGAGGTCTCACTTCCCAGATGATGGGTGTCCAGGTCGAGGCGCTTCTTCACCCTCCCAGACTGTGGTGGTCGAGTAGAGCTCCTCACCTCCCCCAGAGGTGGGGTGCCGCGGCAAAGGCGCCCAACTTCCTTAGGATGTGATGGAGGTCTTGGCAGAGGCTCTCCCTCACCTCCCGTTGATCTGCTGGCCGGGCAGAGGGTCTCCTCACCTCCCCGGACTTTGTACGCAGAGGCTCCCTCTCCTACCTCCTGGACAATGGTTGCAAGCAGAGGCCTTCTGCACAAAGAGGCCCCTCACCTCATAGTGCCCGGGCCGAGGTGCTGCCCACTCTCTCCCAAAATGATGTGGGCCTCATCAGCCAAGGCTTCCCCATCTCCTGATTGCCTGGGCTGGCAGAGGCGCCTCCCACCCCAGACCATGTAGGAAGTGGGTGAGTGGCCCCACTCACTTCCCAGATGATCATGGGGCCGTGAGCATGCCCCACTTCCCATAATGGGCTGCCGGGCAGAGGCCTAACACTTCCCCAGACGCTGGGGTGGTCAGCAGAGGCCTCTTCACTCCCATATATAGGGTGGGCCGGGAAGAGGCATCTCCTCACCTCCCAGGACGGCTACAAGCAAGGGCACCACCCCAGATTGGGTGGCTCGGCAGAGGCACTCACTCTGCATGGATGGTCAGGCAGAGGCGCCTCCCTTCCCCCCCAGATGGTGGGTGGCCTGGCAGAGGCCCTCCTCACTCAAAGATGGGGTGGCCTGGCGAGGCGCTTCTCACCTCCCAGAAGGGGTGTCGGGCAGAGGCCTCACCCAGACGCTATGCAAGCCCGGCAGAGGCCCTCCTCATTTCCCCAGATTTTGAGTGGCCGGGCAGAGGCGCTACTAACTTCCCAGATGGGGCGCCGGGCAGAGGCGCTCCTCCCTTCCCAGACGGGGTGGCCGGGCAGAGGCGCTTCCTCCCCTTCCCAGACGTTGTGTGGCCAGCAGAGGCCCTCTTCACTCCCATATATACGGTGGCCGGGCAGAGGCACCACCCTCACTTCCCAAGACGGGAGGCCGAGCAGCAGCACTTTCACTTCCCCAGGCGGGGTGGTCGGGCAGTGGTTCTCCTCACCTGTCGGATTCATGAGTGGGTCGGCAGAGGCTCTCCTCCTCCCGGAGGATGTGGGTGGCTGGGCCGCAGGCTCTCCTCACCTCCTGGACGATGGGTGGCAGGGCAGAGGCACTCCTCCCTTCCCAGACTATGGGTGGCCGGGCAGAGGCCCTCCACACTTCCCAGAATGGGAGGTCGGCCGCGGGCACTCCCTCAAACTTCCCGGAAGATGGGGTGGGTCAAAGGCTCTCCTCACCCTCCCGACCATGGGTGGTCGCAGCAGAGTCCCTCCTCACTTCCCAGACGCATGGGTGGCCAGTCCTAGCTCTCCTCACTTCCCAGACGGGCAGCAGGGCAGGCTACCACCACAGATGGGGTGGTCAATGAGGTGTTGCTCACTTCCCAAATGATGGGTCGCCAGGCCGGTGGCGCTCCTGACCTCCGGACGATGTCTTGGCCGGGCAGAGGCGCCTCACCTCCCGGACGTTGTAAGGGCAGAGGTCCTACTGACTTCCCAGATGATGAGTGGTAGGGCAGAAGCGGTCCTCACTTCCCAGACGGGGCAGTCAGGGCAGAGGCACTCCTCACTTCCCAGACTTCTGGGAGGCCGTGGGCAGAGGCCCTCTTCACTTCCATATATAGGGTGGTCAGGCAGGCACTCACTTCCCAGACAGCTGGGCAAGGGCGCTCCTCACCTCTGCAGGATGGGGTGGCCGGGAATAGGCGCTCCTCACTTCCCAGACGAGGCGGTCGGAAGAGACGCTACTCACTTCCCAGATGGGGTGGCCGGGCAGAGGCGCCTCAGTTCCCAGATGCTGGGTGGCAGGGCAGAGGCCTTCCCATGCCCCCAGACGATAAGTGGCCGGGCAGATGCACCACTTCACAGATGTGGCTGCCGAAAGCAGAGGCGCTCCTCACTTCACAGTTGGGGTGTCCTGCCAGAGCCGCCTCCTCACTTCATAGAACATGGGAAGTCGGGCAGAGGCCACCTCACCTCCCGGATGATGGGTGGTCGGGCAGAGGCTCTCCCACCTCCCGACGCATGGCGGTTGCCAGCAGAGGTGCTCCTCACTCCCAGACGGGCGGGCCGGGCAGAGGCGCCTCCTCACTTCCCCAGATGCTGGGTCGTCAGGCAGAAGGCCCCTCACCTCCCCTCCTGGATGATGGGTGGCTGGGCAGACGCCCTCACCTCCCGGATGATGGGTGAACGGCAGAGTCTCTCCTCACCTCCCAGACACGGGGTGGCCCGCAGAGGCTCCTCCTCACTTCCCAGACTCATGGGTGTCCGGCGGATACGCCTTCACCTCCCAGATGGTGGTGCTCCCAGGCAGAGGAGCTCCCTCACCCTCCCAGAGTGTAAGTGGCCAGGCAAAGGCTACCCTAACTTCCCAGATGATAGGAGGTCGGGGCAGAGGCCTCCTCACCCTCCTCGATGATGGTTGGCCTGGCAGAGCTGCCTCAACCTCCCCGGATGGCTGGTGGCTGGCAGAGGCCTCCCTCACCCTCCTGGACCCTGGTTGGACAAGCAGAGGCGCCTCCTCACTTCTCAGACGGGGCGTCCGGACAGAGGCGCTCCTCAATTCACAGATGGGGTGGCCAGCAGAGGTGCTGCTCACTTCCCAAATGATGGGTCGTCATGCCGAGGCGCCTCCTTGACCTCCCGGATCTGTCTGGCCGGGCAGAGGCGCTCCTCACCTCCTGGACGATGGGTGGCAGAGGCCCTACCACTTCCCAGACCCATGAGTGGCGCAGAAAGGCTCACTCCTTAGACGGGCTGCTCGGGCAGAGGCGCCCACACTTCCCAGACGCTGGGTGGTCACAGAGTGCCTTCACCCCATATATGCAGCAGGGAAGAAGCACTCACTCCCCAGACTGGGCCGGGCAAAGGCACTCCTCACCCCAGATGGTGGCCCGCAGAGTGCACCTCACTTCCCATATGATGGGTGGTCTGGCAGAGGCGCTCCCTCACTTCCCAGACTATGGTGGACGGGCAGAGGCCTCCTCAATTCAGAGATGGGATGGTCGTGGGCCGAGCGCTCACTTCCCAATTGATGGGTCGTGAGGTCGAGGCGCTCCTGACCTCCCGATTCATGTCTGGCTCGGGCAGAGGCGCTCCTCACCTCCCCGACGATGGGTCAAGGGCAGAGGCCCCATCACTGCCCAGACGATGAGTGGCGGGGCAGAAGCGCTCCTCACTTCCCAGATGGGGCGGCAGGTCAGAGGCGCTCCTCACTTCCCAGAAGGGGTGGCCGGTATAGGCCCTCCACACTCCTGCGATCTAGGCGTCAGGAAGAGATGCTACTCACTTCCCAGATGTGGCTGCCGAGCAGAGGCGCTCCTCACTTCCCAGATGGGGTGTCCGGCAGAGGCGCTTCTCACTTCATAGAAGATGGGAAGTCCGGCAGAGGCTCTCCACCTCTCCCGGATCGCATGATTGCCGGGCAGAGGCGCCTCACTTCCTAGGACGGGCGGCCGGGCAGAGGCGCCTCACTCTGTGATGATGTAAGGTTCAGGCAGAGACACTCTCACCTCCCGGATGACAGGTGGCCGGGCAGACGCCAGCCCTCAACTCCCCGGGATGATGGTGTCCCAGCAGAGTCTCTCCTCACCTCCCGGACAATGGGTGGCCGTGCAGAGGTCTCTTCCTGTGATGATGGGTGTCAGGCTGGTGCGCCTCTTCACCTCCCAGACGGTGGGTGGTCAAGGAGCCCTCACCTCCCCCCAGAGTGGGTGGCTGGCAGAGGCGCCCCTACTCCCCAGATTGTGTGGGTGGTTGCCAGAGGCCCAACCTCACTCTCAAAGATGGGGTGGCCTGGCAGAGGCGCCCCACCCACCCGATGTAAGTGGCCGCAGAGTCGCTCCTCACCTCCCAGACGCTAAGTGGTCAAGAGGCCCCTCCTCACTTCCCAGATTTGTGTGGTCGGCAGAGGGACACCTCACTTCCCAGACGAGGCGTGGACAGGTAGAGGCGCTCCTCACTTCCCAAATTGTGGGTGTCCTGGTAGAGGCCCTCCTCACCTCCCAGATGATGGGTGGTCGGGCAGAGGAGCTCCTTACTTTCCAGAAGGTGGGTGGCCGGCCTGCAGGAGCTCCTCACTTCCCAGACAGTGGGTGGTCGAGTCAGGCGCCTCCTCACATCCCAGAGGTACAGTGGTCGGGCAGAAGCCAAGACCCACCTTCTGTGAAAGGGTGGCCGGGCAGAGGCGCTCCTCACCTCCCAGATGATGGGTGGCCGGGCAGAAGTGCTGCTAAATCCTCAGATGGGTCGCCAGGGCAGAGGCACCATCACCTCCCCGATCTATGGCTGGCAGGGCAGAGGTTTCCCTCACCCCGGATCATGTGTAGCCGGGCAGAGGCACTCCTCACTTCCCAGATGATGAGTGAGCGCAGAGGCCTCCTCACCTCCCCAGACGATGGGTGGCCGTCCCGGTGGCTCTCCTCACTTCCCAGACGGGCGGCCGGGCAGAGCACTCCCTCACCCGATGGGGTGGCCAGGCCAAGGTGCTGCTCACTTCCCAAATGATGGGTCGTCAGGCCAGGCGCTCCTGACCTCCCGGATCACTCCATGCCTGATCGGCAGAGGCGCTCCTCACCTCCCGGACGATCGGAAGGCCGGCAGAGGCCCTACTCACTTCCCTCAAAGATGAGTGGCAGGGCAGAAGCCTCCCACTTCCCAGACGGGCAGCAGGGCAGCCTCACTCCCCCCCCCCAGACGCTGGGTGGTCGGGGTCAGAGTCTTTCTTCACCCTGGAGCATATAGGTGGCCGGCAGAGGCATTCCTCACTTACCAGACGGGGCGGCTGGGCAAGGGCTGCCTCACCCCAGATGGGGTGGCTAACAGGCTGCCCTCACTTCCCGAGCGATGGGTGGTCAAGAGAGGCCCCTCCTCACTTCCCAGACAGTGGGTGGCCTGGCAGAGGCCCTCCCACTCTCAAAGTTGGGGTGACTTTGCTCTAGGCGCCTCCCTCACGCCCCAGAAGGGGTGGTCACAGAGGAGCTCCACACTTCCCAGACGAGGCGGTCGGGAAGAGATGCTACTCACTTCCCAGATGGGGTGGCCGGGCCGAGGCGCTCCCCACTTCCCAGATGTTGGGTGGCCGGGCAGAGGCTGTCCTCACTTCCCACATGATGGGTCGTCAGGCAGAGGCGCTCCTCACCTCCCGGATGATGGGTGGCCGGGCAGACGCGCTCCTCACCTCCCGGATGATGTGTGTCCGGTCAGAGCCTCTCCTCACCTCCCAGACAATGTGTGGCCCTGCAGAGGCCCTCCTCACTTCCCAGACGATGGATGTCCGGGCCGAGGTCTTCACCCCCAGACGGTGGGTGGTGCGTTCCTCACCTCCCCGACATTGGGTGGCCGGGCAGAGGATCTCCTCACCTCCTGGACGATGGCTGGACGGGCAGAGGCGCTCCTCAGTTCCCAGATGATGGGTGGTCAAGCAGAGACGCTCCTCACTTCCCAGATGGTGGGTGGCCTGGCAGAGGCCCTCCTCACTTCAAAGATGGGGCAGTGGCTTGCAGAGGCAGCTCCACACTTGGGCCACAGAAGGGTGGCCGCAGAGGCGCCTCCACACTACCAGAGATGAGGTCGGGAAGTTAGACGCCACCACTTCCCCAGATGGGGTGGCCGCAGAGGCGCCTCACTCTCCCAGATGTTGTGGGGCCGGGCTGAGGCCCCTCTCACTTCCCAGACGCATGGTGGTCGGGCAGAGCATGCACCACTCCTCGACGGGCTGC